>CAJPEX010002619.1:2383-30073 GCA_905338405.1 Notodromas monacha
TGTGTTCCAGGCATTGAATATTCAACAGGGGGAAACAGAGTTTATTCTCTACAGCGCACAGTATGCGTCATTCGGGACTCAGAAATTTTGCATATTCAATCGAAAATTCCCGAGCAAACCAGATTTAAATCTTCATCGAGGATAATAATTGTCAAATCAAATCTCCAGCCTAAATTTCTGCTCATAATCCAAATGAGCGTTCTCCAACCTTTTTAGGCCAGCGGACCAGCAAAGCTTAATATAACCCTTTGGAAACCCAAAAAATTGTGTTCAAAATACTTTATGGCAGCTATTGTGTTTAAAAAGTCTCTGCTTTTTCCTAAAAATTAAACCGAGAACCAATAAAAGAAGTCAAATCGGAATGTCTTCAAACAATTGGAAAGGTGGGCTTGGAATAAGTTTTCTCATAATGAAAAATAAAATAATTTATTTCAGCAGGTACAAATTTGGCTGAAGTGTTATTTAAGAGCAAATCCAACTTTCATTTTCAAAGTTTAATTTTTTTGGAGACCCAAAAAACTGTGTTCAAAAGACTTTATGACAGGTATCGTGTTAAAAAGTCTATGCTTTTTCCAAAAAAATAAATCGAGAACCAGTGAAGAAGTCAAAGTGGAATGTCTTCGAAAAATTGGAAAGGTGGGCTTGAAATAAGTTTTCTCATAATGAAAAATAAAATAATTTATTTCAAAAGATACAAATTTGTCTGAAGTGTTACTCAAGAGCAAAGGCAACTTTCATTCTCCAACAGAAAATTTCAGCCGCCATTGTCTTTCCAAAATTTCACATGAAGACAATAACAGACTTCATTACTACTTTATATAAATAATTAATTATGATGAAGGAAATTTCCCGCGGACCGGCAAAAAACGTCTGACCACGGGTTGGAAAACTTTGATCTAAATCGCAAAAGGCTATTTTTGCGGACAAAAATTTATCACTTGTCCAGCAGGAATAAATTTTCCTGGCGACGCAATTTTTGCAAAGAAAATCACTTCCTTTTTTTGTTGACAAGAAAACACCTCGTATTGGTTGTCGGAGGCGCGAGCCTAAGGCTTTTTATTGCTTCGTCACGGAAAACTGCACAAAAAGGCGAAACATTGTCGTTTCCGGCCGACGTGTGGGTCCCTCGGATTTTTATTGCTCTACTTCCTGTTGAAAAAAGCAAGATATTCCTCGAAAAGAACACATATTAGAGCAATAAACAGCTCTATAATCGAGGGCTCGGAAACTTCTTTATTGCAAGGGAACTGTTGAGATCATCCGGATGTCCGAAGAATTTCTGGGATGATGAATTTCAATTCCACAGACCTAAATGATCCCTTTCCTCTTGAGCTTTTTGAGTTTTGCCAAAGGCGGAAGATGCGGTAAATGTTTGAAACAAAAATGGAAAATTTATATTTGCTGTGGATTATGTTTTTGTTTTAAGTTGGAGACGACGGAAGTTTACTGGGTAGTTATTAGTTCTGTCAAGGTAGAGGAAGATCCATAGAAGTAGTCATTTGCAGTTTACAGAATTATAATACAAATTATTTTGTTGATTTTTTGATAGTGGTGATAAAATCCAGAAAAAACTGCACAACGAAAGATCGTTCTGCAAGAGCAAAGTCGAACTCGGAATTACAGTATATAGCAAAAATTCTCGGATAAATAACAAGCTTTCAGTTATTCGAATGATCCATAAGAAAAAAAAAATCAGCGATTTTTCAAGCAACCCTCAAACGAAGCGTTTGTAAGACTCACTTACACAGCATTTTTTATCCATATTTTTTTCAGTTCGAAATGTCCAAAATAAAAATAAAAGACAAGAACGAAGCATTATTCTGATAAAATGGCACGTGTCTGTCTTCTCAATTTTGAATTCCGTGAGGAAACCAAAGCGTATGATTTTTTTCGCTCATTTCATAATGAATGCATTTCAATTGGCAAGTTGACCAACAATAGAAAACGTCACCTAACAGATAATTTAATGCTAAAAGCATCAAGAAATCAAAGACCTAAAATTCCCAGAAAATAACCACAACAAAATGCATGTAATTAATTATTCAAACCGCGGACGGAAACAGCCGTTTGAAAATTGTGCAATCCTCGCGGAAAATATCTACCCCCGTGGCAAAATGGCTTCCGCGCAAAATCTGCTAAACCCAGGCGATCAGCTGATCCCCCACCTTTAAATTCCCCTATGTTCCCCCCGCGCAAAAATCAACTATGTCACCCACCGAGCCCCAACGGGTCTCCCTCAACACAGACAAAAACCCCCTCTGCCATTCAAATCCAAACGAATCGCAATCCACAAGATGAATTGCGTCCGGCTGCAAAAAAATAAAAATAAACAAATAAAAGAGAAAATCGCGATACCCATTTCAATACCCTCCCGACGCAACCAATAAGACCGGTAAAATAAAAAAAGAATAAAATCCTCTTGCATATACGAAGGAAGAATAAAATTGAATGACACGGACAAGGGTAACNAAGAGAAAATCGCGATACCCATTTCAATACCCTCCCGACGCAACCAATAAGACCGGTAAAATAAAAAAAGAATAAAATCCTCTTGCATATACGAAGGAAGAATAAAATTGAATGACACGGACAAGGGTAACGTGTAAAAAAAAAAAAGAGACGAGAGAATAGAAGCAACAGAATTCTGGGCATTGACGTGTGAAAATCCCTGGGGTTGCATTTTTGTGTGCCAACGTTCCCGTTAAATTTCTGCGCAACGGCGTCTTTTATTTCGTGTTTTTTTTTTATATTGGCACAGTCCTTCGAACAAAAGCAAACCAAGCAGAAATTTGTCACGATTGGACACTGGAAAGAATTCGAAACACGTGGCTCTGAGCAGCGGAAATCCGCCGCTTTTCTCCCTTTCCTGCAGCTTGAAGAAATCCAATTCATCCTTCAAGAATAAACTCCGATTTCTTTTGAACAAGGCATAAGAAAAAAAAATTTGAATGCGTAGAAAATTGAGACGGGACTTCATTCCATATAGAAAAAAAAGAAAAATAACAGGCCTTTTTCAACAGAAAAATATCAACAATCACGACTAACGAGCGGCAAGGGGACGAAAAATTATTGGCCCATTTTGAAAAAGTGCGGAGACGACCCGGAAAAAAAAAAAAGTTTCATCCTAACTGTGTTCATTGTATCGATTTTTGGGCAGTTGCATAGCAGGGAAAAATATGTTCTGCTGATGAGCTGATAACAAGCCACGTCATCTCCATCATCATCATCATCTTCTTCTTCTTCCTCATACTCATCATCAGCATGGGCATCATCAGCATACAAGACCCACCGCCAGCAGCAGGAGCCACTCTTGGAATAGCTCCTAGATTACCTACTGGAAAAATTGGTTTCTAAACCCATGCTGGAAGCTGGTTTCAAGTGGCTACTGATTAGCTCAAGGGGTAAATCTAGCTTCTTATATTCACTAAAAGTGCAAAAAACCGGAAGCTTTTTCTGAAGGCGAACATAAGAACGAAGTCATGCGCCGAATTATGAATAAAAATCTAAGTTTCCCCTCCCCTCCCCCCCAATTCAATTTTTGGATTGATTCGAAAATTATCCTATCATCGTTTGTTCCAATTTCCTCATGCCATGCTACATGCATGTCCACCATTAAATGCGTTTTCTTTGTCATTGTGTAGGTGTCGCCTGAATTTTTGTACATCATGCTTGAAATAATAGGTATACAATGCTTATGGATAATTATTAAGCTAATTTTAAATATGCATTAGGTTTGGTCAAGTCAGGGTAAATCATAATTCTTCTTCATAAAAATAAGCATCAGTGCGGATATTTTTTTCTTTTCATGCTCTTCTTGTCACCTGAGACCTTTTGCAATTTTTCAGGCCCGTTACAGGAAAGATTGATCCAGTTACTTAGGATTGGGCTACGGTTTGGATAATTCCAGGTTCTCTTAGATTACTTTTGACACCTTCTTGACATATTTACAGGAACGGATTTTCGAGGATTTAAGAGAGGCAAACCATTTTTTTTTAAATTGCCAAACCCTCTCATCCTAGATGAAGCATCCCTGTGTGTGTGTGCTATTTTTTAAAATTGTTTTCTCAAAGTTGCTCAGATACTATCAGAGGAGGATCATCCGAGTGAAAGGCATGGGTTGAAGTGCTCCCTTAAAAGCTGCTTGTACATTTACAGTATATATACATGAAGCAAGGAGTTGAAGGCAAAGTGCCTGATTGAAACCTATGCCCCGTGGGCAGCACAAGGTCGGCAACCTGGTGATGACGCCGGCCTGCAGCCAGCAGTCAGCAACCAGCACCACGCAGCTGCTCCAGCCTGATGGATAATTATTGCTTGATAACCCGGCTCAGGCACGCGGGGCAATAAAGAAAATCGCCGGCACACTTGCTTTCGCTCGCCGTCATCTGATTTCGCAGCGTGGGTGGTTGGCCGAGGAATGCCTTCGTGGCAATGACCCAATCTTTATCCAATTTTCCCGTTCCACAGAAAAATAAAAATAAGAGAGAGAGACATAGAGAGGTACAATGAGGCACCGACATACGGACGATTCGACCTGGGGAAAATTGTAACTCAAAGAACCTGCCCCAACATTCAGACTATGTCTGGACACTTGACCAGCGTTTCCGGACTAGAAACGATGGAAATTTGATATCTTTTGAATAATTTGAGATCTTTCGAACAATTTGATATATTTTGAGCAATTTGAAATCTTTTGAACAATTTGATATCTTTTGAACAATTTGAGATCTTTTGAACAATTTGATATATTTTGAGCAATCTGATATCTTTTGAAAAATTTGATATCTTTTGAAGAATTTCAGATTTAAACAACATTCACATAGATAAAAATAAATTTAATTATAATTTTACTATGATTTATTATCCACAGCAGCCTATTTTTTTCGTTTTCTTTTTTCATTCCTTTCCGCAATCAATGCACAGTATTATTGGAAGGCTTGCGATGCTTGTTATTCACTCTTTGGGGTCCTTTTCATGTAGAAGATCAGTTTACGGGTGTTTTTATTATGCATTCTCCTTTTCTGAATCTAGAAATTGAGAAAAACGGTTTTCTTCATTTTTTGGGGGACTTTTTCCTAATTTTTGAGAAACCAGGAGAACGAATGAATATGCTCCCATGATCGAAGTATAAGGGAAAAAGTGGTCCGACATGCGGACGTTCCGACATTTAGGGACAAGGTCCAAGCACCAATGAAGTCCGTATGTCGGGCCCCATTGTATTCTTCTCGATTATTGAAAGCATTCACCCAAAATCTCATTACGATGCTTTTCCTTGGCTGTATTCAGCGAGAGTCGTTCAAATTCTTGCACTAAACGCGCGGATGTGAAATAGGTTCAATAATTGTAGAAAACCTGGACACACTCGTATTTCTGTATTTTAAGAAGAAATTAATAAAATCAAGCTAATCAAATATAATTTGATATAATCTATCCTTATTTGACCAACCTAAGTGGTACAGTACAACGTAACTATGACACAACAATGCGTTGACTTGTTGAATGACGAAGAACATCACGAAGTCATGACGTCAGGAACTGACAAGAAAAGAAACAAGAAGACAAAGTCAACGAAAATTTTGAATGTACAGTATTAGAGGGTTAAAATAAAAAATAAAATGTCAGAACTTTCGTCATTGAAAAGCAGTCGCATTCTCCGCGGTTTTCACATTATGGAGAATACTATTTCTGCCCTGATGATTATCATAACCAAAAATTAGAATCCCCTTGAGTTACCTGGGAAAGCTTGAAGTAATCAAACCTATATTGACAAAATCTCCAGTAGTGGATGAGATTTTATTTCCTTACACGCAACCTTCATACATCCAGTATTAACTGAATTTAATGATCTAACTTAAACGTATAGCAAAATGGCTGTAGAATTAAAATATGACCCTACATAATTTCGACTGGGATCTCAGCGTTGTAAATTCTCATCCCTTTGACGAAAGGCAAAAAAAAAATCTTCGAACCAATATTTGGAAACATCATTCTTGGTAAGAGAAAAGGACGTGAGAATGTTTTCTTGATACATTAGCCGCATTATTCTCCTTTACTCTAATTCGAGGAAAAATTTCTAGTCGTAAGGTAAAAAAAAAATAAAATCAAGAAGATTATTTTTTAAATTGCACACGTCCTTTTTGATGCTGTATATGAGTGTTTCATTCAATTTTTTCAAATTTTTGGACAAGAATATCACGGCGTCAAGAAAAAGAATGATGATGGCCCCATAGCACCCAGGAATAAAGGCGCGCTTCAACTCGTGTTGCCAGTTCAGATTTCTATCTTTTTCGAATTAGGAGAGTAAATTTGAACCTGTTGATTTTCCGAATTCTTGGCGTCCATCATTCCAGAGGAGCAAAACCCCCGCGGTTTCGGTTCACATTCCAATCTAATACCTCACCATGGGGAAGGAAATCTTGGGAGAAATCTATTAAACGTCTGCCCCTATGGCCTGCTCCCATTTATTGCTGCCCCACCCAAAGTCTTCTCCCGTTTACGAAAAATAAATAAAATGAAAAGTAAAAACAAATAAATCGAGATGAGAGGAAAAGGAAATAAAATCACCTGGCGCACGAAAATAAATTGTTGTGTTTTCGCTACTAGTAATACAACCAGGAGATGGGCTGCTCAACAAGTAATCGTCTCCACTCGAATTCCCAATAGTTATTGGTCCCAATTATGATTCTGATCAAATACTGATCATCGTGAAAATCTATTCAAATAATTGCTCATCTATAACGAACAATTTTGACTGAGGTTCATTCATTATCAAGCAGAGTTGGTCTTGGCTAAAAAAAAAATCTGTTTTATTTTTCCAGAAAATACGTTTTTCATGGTTTCGCATGGATATTTTTGGCAACCAATGTTTTCTGCATAGAGGGGTTTGGGGTTCGTTAGCCCAGGTATAGATACGTAATGAATGAAATGTTTCTTTTTTGGCAGGGGCATATATTCGCAAGAGTCAAGACCCCACTTCACAATCAGCGTGTCGACAACAATATACCTCATACAAAACATTTATTTCCCCATTTCCAGAAGATTTTCAATAAATGCAGCCGGCGACTCTTTAAAAAGATTATTTTTGCGGAGAAAATTCATCTGAACATCACTGTATCGAGTCAACCACTCGGCATTTTTTTGAAATTTGGTCAGGTCACAAAACTAAAATGTACAACATGAGTCTATAAAAGCGCTGCTTCACTTCCCATAATGAATTCAGGATTAAATTAAAGCTTTTGGATAGATGATTAGGGATGATCACTCCGGAAATAAGGATATGCGAAGCATTATTATTTGCGTCGAGGGGCTGTGATTTTGTGTCTGTTTGATTTGCATGCACACATTCTGTAGGTGATTCTGTGTGTAAATTCCCCAGCTTCGTGATTTGTCCTTTTGTTTTCCTTCTCGATTACTCTTTTAAAAAGGAATACGATACAATATTTGGAAAAATAGCCAAGTTTAGCTGCATTGGCCGATAAATTGGCTGATTGTCCAGATTTTGTAATTTCTTTTATGTGTTATATTCTTTTATTTTGTTTCCTGCTGTCGGGTTTTTAGCATTGAGATTTTTAGAAATATTTGATCTAAATCAGGAATTAAAGTTGGACCTTCTACTGTCAAACCTTCCTTATACGAATTTCCCGGAAATTAATCCCTGGCCAATGCCCGTCAGTCCAATGGAATTTTAATGTCCGTGAATCAATATTTTCTGCTCAAACCTCTTTCGGCAAAAATGTTGAGGCCTTTTTGTAATTAAAATGCGGGTGAAATTTATAAATCTGCTAAGAAGAAAAAAACTTCAACTTAATTTCTTTATGTTCTCCATGCAGAATTGCCAGGCATTTTCCTGTAGGTAAAAAATCTAAAAGTATTGAACAGTTCGGATAATTTGACCAGAATATAATTCCTTCTAGATTAACCTATACTGTACAATCGAAGCGTAATTTCATAACTCAAAACTATTTTAGTTAGATTTTTGGAGTCGCTTCAAATTCAATTCAAAGATGTCCAACTACATTTGAAGACGAGATATACTGAACTCTATTGGCAATGGGCTGCACTCGCATTACCCTACGAATTTGTAAATCATTTTGTAGAACCCTTTTCTCGCTCACCCATGAGCAGACCACAGGCTCCCGCTGGAAAAAGACCCCCAGGGATCAGTCAAGCTCAGTTTCAATATTGATTGCCAGGAACGCGACTTAGTGACATTTTACGGCTCCCGTCACGTCAACAAGCCGGAAAAAAAATGATAGAAAAATAAGTAAAAAATTCCAGAGAAAATTAAATGCTCATGGAAATTTCAAAAAAAAATTACACGAAGGAAATTAAAAGTCTTCTCTTGTCTCATTTCATCCACTGAAGCAAGAAGCATTACTATTAACCCCCACAACCCGGTGTGATGCCCGATTGCTGCTGTGAATTACGTCCAGCTTGCCGCGGGGATGAGTAGCTGAGAATAAATTCATCCATCTGCAGTCAGCAACATGTGTGTGCCCTTGTGTGAAGTCATTTGTACCCCATGGGAAAAATATAAATAAAAAAAGAAAAGGTCCCGAGAACTCCCGCCAGATGAATGCCGCAGGTTAGCGTTGCCAGAGTCGAACATACACAGCAGTACAGGTATTCATTTTTTGTGCGCAAGAAATTCAAAAATAATAATTTTACGCGCCGTTTTTCAAAACGAAATTCTGGGGCTTCATCGATTTTTGCAACGTAATGTACTGCAAGTACTGATTAGTTTTTTTTTTTTAATGTGATGACCAATGAGTAAAGGTGTCTCTAGGCCTCTCATCCAACGAACTAATTTTTTGAACTGAAGCTGGAATTATACTGTATTTTTTTCGGGCTTGTTCTGGAAAATTTCATAGGCTTAAAATCGAGTTCATCAGTTTCTCTGCGATGATTTCCAATAACCTGATTTGCTTTATTTTTCTTTGAAATATCGTGCGTTTATTGCTAGAGATTTGAAAAATTTCAACTGGGCCAAGATGGCAAGAAATAATAGCTTTACTTATGTACAATATAAAAACGTTTATTTTCTAAAACATAACTAGTATTTAACTCTTATGAAACTGTGGTGGTCTATTCATATCTATTTAGGAAAGAATAAATCGAGCAACAATTTCTGAATGTGATATAGAGTTTAACTTAATGGAGTGCAGTTTTCAGAAAATTTGAGATGAATTGATATGATATGCCTTTCTCAATTACGATGTAGTCTCCCGAATTGGAGCCTCATCATGCATAAAATAATCTCAACGATAATAAGCAAGGCTTTTCCTTATTTTCTTCAAAATATGATGAGGAACAAATCCTTCAAATGGACAGAAAAAGTTTTCATTGTATTTTGCTCAACATATTTGGGTATCTTTTGCATAAAAATATATACTTACGAGAGTGTAATTTATTATCAATTATTCAAAGCATTGTTCTCGTAAGATGTGATGAGCAGAACAGAAAACAGATGAATAAAATTAGTCATGCAATCTGTGAAAAATTAGGGGCAGCACTAATTATGAATTCTAATTCATCAAATCAAAAATTACGAAATTAATAAAATCAAGGAATACATCAGAACTGAGCAAGAAAAATTAAAGAGGGTTTATTCTTGCAGACATCGAACCCAATAACTTATTCTCTCGTTATCAACCAATGCTTGGCAACTCTGTAATCAATGGCATTGAGTCGGATTACTCTCTCTCTCTCTTTCTTTTATTTTATTTTATTAATAAAGATTTAGAAGTTTCTCAGTTGGGGTGAATTGGGGGTGGGTTTGATGGACGTCGCGGATCGCGTGCCTTCACCCCCGCAACGCGGTTTCGAACCCCTCCCCAACTTCCACATCAACATTTCCCGAAAGCCCTGCGTGAGGTCGATAATTGCCCAAGTGTGGAAGAATTATTGCAACCGCAGCTCAGCAACCCGAACTTTCCAACCTCTTGATACCCCTCTTTTGTTCAATAACCGCATCATTCCCTTTTCCTCATCGAATTACCCACATCCTGAGCTTGCAGGTTCTGTATAGACCCGGAGGAAAAAAAAACTGCGACGAAATGGTGAATCGGAGTCTGTGGAACATTTTATTTTCTAAAAAAAAAAAGGAGTCTACATAAGATTAATTTTAAGGATTTGGGATCTGACTAAACCGAGAATAGGCCTTGCAATAATGCCGTTGATGCAATCAGCAAAGATATGAATGGTGTATAAAGAAGAAAAAAACTTTGGAACTGTTGCAAAAATATACGTTAAGGCATAATTTGTCACGCTAAATAACAAACTCAAGAATCCAAATTCTTGGAAAACTTGTCCTCACACATCTTTGCGTGAACATGGAAAACTCTGGTTCACATGCCTCCTTTCTTGAAACCACCAAGGTTTACTTCATTGCCAAATTTCTGGAAATTCTAAAACTGTTATTTATCCTATGATGGATAGTTTTCCTGTTTTAAATTTCAGCCACAACACTTCACTTCTCTTTTAGCTGTTGTACGCAACGCTTTGGCGATTTGTAAGTTTTTTTTTACAAGTGTTCGAATTACAACAACTTTATAATAGGGTGAAATTTCACCCCAGTTGCAGCCCAACCAAATTCTTAGTTTCATTCATCTAAACTCAATTTACTCTATTTCTAAATCATTCCAACAGGAACTGTCCCCTGTTATGCACTGGTGTTTGGGATATTTTCTCAAATAATTTTGGCCCATTCCAAAGGTATTTCCAGAATATCACGGAAAGCATGTGGATTAAATGTAGAGCAACGAGCTCACAAAGAATTCGGATGAAGTAGGAAATAAGTAAATGAATGAAAAACACAATCCGCCGGGGAACACGGCAGGAAGATTCTCGGCAGAATCTTCAAAGGTAAGAATAAATTGTATTTCGAATTTGATTCAACAGACAAGACAAAACGGGGAATTCACGAGTACAAATATTTGCATAAGAACGGAATTTGAGCACAGGCAAAATCTCTCTAAACATCCAAATGCCTGGAGCGCAAGGAACATAGTGATACCAATCGATACACAAAAAAGAAATTGATTTTGTTGCAAAATTCACGGCAGCAGGGACTTCCAAAGGAATTCCCCGTTATTGCCGCATTCCAATCATTCAGGTTTACAACTTATAATAATTGCAAGGTTTTTTACTGGTTTCGTGGGACGTGCCCTCTGTGCCCCACATTAAATGCATTAGTGAATATTGCTACCGTAAATAATTAAATTTGAAAGCATAAATAATTTTTAAATGATTTACAAAAATTTCAGCATTCTACTTTTGGCACATGAATTTGCAGTTGAAATTGCTCTTCTTATCGTGCAGACATTCAAATGAGCGCATTTGCACGCGATTTTTCCAAGCAGTTTTCTTTATCAAGGTAATATGTATTTTTAATGGGATTTCACGAGATATCTCATTGCAGCTGATTTTATTATAGAGAATTATTGCTTACAACGCATTTGTTTTTAGTTACTTTCGCAATAGCCAAGATGTTATTTGAATTTTTGTTGAATGAACCTTTTATTTATAGAAGAGTTTTTGCCTGACCCCAATAATGGCTTCAATTTATGAATGGATATCAACACATCTGAAAATGTTTTTGAACCCGGAGAAAAAAAAACCTTTGGTACTTCGAAAACCCTACAAAAGGACTACGATAAACTTAATTTCTGGTATCCTGGCATCGGAATTTTCATCAGAACCTCGGATTTTATCCAACGTCGTGTTCTTTCGAACACGTTGAAAAATAATACAGTATTGCCAGAATACATTCCCCTTTGCTATATGGCAGGGAATTTTTCAATGTTATTTCAAACCAGAAAAAAACCCTCTTATGATGCGGATTATAGAAACAGTCTTTCACTAACCAGAACGTGCAGAATTTTTTTTTTTTCCTGAGCATGGAATATTATTTTGTCTTATATTTAAAATTACCCTTCGTTGTCCCTCATGACCAACCCCCAGACTCTTTTCACAGGTGGGAAACCTTTGAAACCTCAACATTTGAAAAGAGGTTTGTTGCAACCGCCGACATCCACACACACACACACACGGTCGCCATCACCCAACTCTCATCAACCCATTGAAATAAAATGCTGATTAGGTTCCCGAACGCACAAAAAAACTAACCCCTTTGGGAAAAGGGGTATCAACAGACGCTTCATTCAAACAGTGTAGACTATATACAGGCACAGACAAAAAAAAAAAGAGTAGGGCTTTCCATTCATGGCTATGAATCTTTCATAAAACCAGGCCTGAAAGTAAATAGGGTAAACTCGAAGACGTTTTGGCTGCTGAAACGTTGCAAGGTGGAACAGAAAGTGAGGAAATATAATTTGAGTGGTCTGTAAAAGTAAGGTGCACTAACGAGTATCCATCGGCTGAGAAAACATCATTATACAGTAGTTTCAAATTTTCGCATAATTTGCTTTAGGCATACTGTATTTACCTGAACACAACACGCACATTTCCCCAGAAAATTCGGACTCAAAAAGTGATTTCCACATCTTAGTCAAGTCTACATTTTTCTGGAAATCCTGCAACTCTTTGGTTTGCAATTTTTGCAACATAACTCCAAACACACGCAGCGAGTTTAAAGAAACACTTTTTTAAAGACTGGTAGAATAGCTAAAAATTATATTTAGACCCAATCGAAATTGGTGGATGAGCATTTGAAACAATAAAACATATCAAGCACAATTAAATTTAAACTTTATTTAACTAATTTTCAAATTTTAACAGTCATTCCCGGAAATTAACGAACTTTTAAGAGAAAATTGTGAGTATTTTCTTCTCGGACAGTTTGCCTCAAAATGTTTTGTCCGTTTGAGTCTAACATGAAATTACGTCGTACTCGAGTAAATATAATTTCAAATAATTTCAAAAAATAGAGGAAATGTGTACTGCAAAGAGTTGAAATTAATTTAGTGATGCGTTTTGTACAAGGAACCAGGATGGCGTTCACCAGTTGGATCTTCATAAGCCCACTGAATCATGTGGACTTTCCCTGCCTCACCCTTTTTTTAAGGCTCATTTATTTGACTAATCCTCTAACTAGGGATGTGAAAAAAGTTCGGAATGCTGGTGTACTTTTGTGAGACACTCAGAAGCCTTGAAATCGAACCCCTTTTTTTCCGTGGAGTAAATTTCAGACCCGCTTTTTTTTTCTCGATGGGGTGTCTCACAGTGTATGTGATTGCATGTATTGAAATGCAAATCGAGTTATTGGGAACACCAATCCATTCTCAAGACACTTTCCTGAGTATATTAAAGAATTTTTTGCTCCCGTGATATAAAAAAAATTAATAACTTCCAGTTTTTGCTCGTTTCATCTCCTAGATATTTCACATCAACCGGCTTTTTGCCCTTATAGAAAGTAGACCGCAGTCGACATTACGTTCTCAAACGAGCATTCAAGCAAGTCCTCCTTGTGTCGACTTCCAGTAAAAAATTGAGACATTTCGCCATGATTTTAAAAAATTCGGTCTGAATGAGAAAAATTCATCTGAACGATGGGGTCGATGTCCAGCAATGATGACTGCGAAAAAGGAACAACTGTCACTGTTCAACGTCAGAAAGAAACAAGAATCCCAGAAATTCCCTGGGACTTAATGACAAAATTATTGAGCTCCCATCAGGGATGCCTGTGATTTTGAGCCATTATCCCCGAAAAAAAAACAACCCCTTCCACCACCTGAAGGAAGGAAAAAAAACCAAAACCAAGTGGAAAACAAGAGATTGTTGCAATAACTCCCCTTCTTTTTCTTTCACTCGAGATCCCTTTTGATGCGAAAGGGGGGAAATGCTTTCATTTCAGGTCCCCTGCTGGCGAAGTTCATGAAAAATCACTGCTTCAGGGTTGCACAAAGGCACACGAGGGGAAGATATGCGATCACTAATCATTTGTTATTAGTTGGGCTTGCTGTTGGCTGGTGTTTCCTGTGGCAGATGAGAAAAAAAGGGGGGAAGGAAAAAGAAACGTAATTCCAAATTTTCTACGTGTCCTGCATTTTTTATTGATTCAAATGCTTGGAAAAAATATATAAACTTGCCAAGGGCTTGAATAATGACAAATCAGTCGCCCCTCGTTTGTGAGCGTTTCACTAGCTGCGCCAGATAATCGATTTGGCTTTTTGTTGAAATGTTTCATTTATTGAAAGTACATTGCTTATTCATATCATTCGGAGATGAATAACACAAATAAGGAGGATATTTGAAATTTTCGAAGACGTCGAAATTCAAGCAATCGCTGCTTATTTCGTTGCGATCAGTTGTTGCGGAAATACTTCGCCTTGAACAATTTTCATTTACCGCTCTTTTTTTTGGATTTGCGTTCTATCATGTCCTGGAATTCCTTGATTATTAATTTTATGAATTTCATGACGGGGAGTGGAAAAAGTTTCTAAAATTACTAGTCATTAGCGAGTAGTTAAGCTACTCAGTTCGGTGTTTTTCAGTCGAAACGCCTTTTCATTACTGTTTATTCCTTATTTAATTGGAGGCGATGCATAAATTTTCTACGTTCAAAACAAAGTGTGTAAATAGTACATTAAATTAGATTAGAATAAGGCATTGGTGAATATTTTTCCCAGGAAATAAGCTGCTTGAGTAATAAAGCCGCTTTCGGGTTACATACCATCATATCAAGGTAATGAGGTAATTAAGATTTTTTTTTTGCATCAAAGCTTGAAACATGTTTACTGTAAATTGAAAGTAACTGGCGGTACTTTCTGATGATGCCTAGGTATTTACGTTTGGATATACGAGATACTCGATTTCTGATGGGGTTGCTAGCTTGCATGAGAGACTACACAGAAAACAATAAAATTGTAATTACAGCATTCCTCGCGCACAAAAAAATATGCTTCTTTCCTGTGCGATCCCATTGATTGCTGCCCTTCAAGCCCTCCTTTGCGTGTTGTGGGATGCGACACTGGTTGTCATTTTTTTTCCCGCGAAAGAAAAACGTCGGGACGAGGCCAACGTTTCCACGTTTATAATTTATATCACTTTCTCCGAAGCATTAATGTGTGTGTGTTTTTTTCCAAAGGGTCCGGAAACTTTGTAATTATTTGTTTGTTTTTTCTCTCTGTAGTTCCAAGACAAGCTCCGTTACTTGGTCTTTAAATGGTTAAAAAACAACGACGGGGCTTTAAAAAATTTCACGCCCGATTTAATGCACTGGCGTCACGTATTTTGTCAAATCCCACGATTCATTTTCTGAAACAATATCTAGGGATCTACATTTTTTTCCATCATGGAATTCCACTTGCTATATATCCCAGCGTCCCTTTTTTTTCTCAAAGTCGGAATTTTTTTATGTATGCAAGCAAGGATTTTTATTTTAATCCTCCGTGTATCCTCAAGATGCTTATCAAGTGATGGAACAGCTGGGGCTTGAGTTCCTTGATACACCCTGAAGCTGAAGAGTGTCCATTCAAAAACCCCTTTTGAAAAGGTTAATAAGAGCATAGGGGTAATCTTCTTTTAAATACATTTTTATTTTTGTTTGTATTTCATTCTCCAAAAGGTGTCTAGAGATTTCAAGAGTGATTGTTTGTGCTGGAATGATGCGGGTGCCTAATGGAAAAATTCTTGCCCAAGAAACGTCTCGGCTTTAAAGTTGTACCGTCTCTTTTCCTGCTGCCGAAAATTGATAAAGATTCAACTATTAAATGCAGTCAACTTGAACCTTTTTATTTGTTTGGTCCTGAGTTTACAAAATATTTACACGAACAATTCGATTGGAACGACGAAGGGAAATGTAGGCCTCAAAATTGAAATCGTGCAGATCGATTCATCTTTTTCTTGGTGAACGCGATTTTGGTCGCGGTTAATTCATGACACATTGGTAACAAAAATTATACCGTAAAAATCCAGATTATAAGATTGATCTTTTTCAGTCTATTCATTTTTTATTTGCGAGAGAAATCGCGGTCCGATGAAATTGTATAATTATTCTGTAGAGTCTCCCATTAGCAAGCAGTTGAAAGAATCGATTCAGCATCTGCAAACGGATTCATGGTGCATCGAATTTGTGATTAAAACTTGAACAAGGTTAAAACCCGGAAATAGTTTCATCCGGGGCACAGAAAAAGTCGTTTGAAAGATTTAATGACTTTTTGGAGAAGGTCATTAGAGGGGTAAAATTTAGGAAATTTCTCGCGATCCTGTTTCCATTCCATAAAGTTCTAATGCCTTTTCCCCCGTTCCCACCGAGATTCGAATCAAAGATTACGGGCGAAGTCTTCATTAAAAATCTGCCCCTCATCGGGAAACAAGCAACTTTAATGTATGATAAAAAATATAAAAGATAGTTTATAAAAGTTGAGTGTTTCAACTCTGAATTCCCCCGGGGAGGAAAGAAACCGTCACAGAAATCGAGATCAATTAGTGCATCGTTTATGTCTCTGTTGCGGGGTTCCAGCGCTGATTTATTTCCCCCTAATCCGGTCTAATTCGTGTGTTCCAAAATCCAGTCATTAATTTCCATCTTCTCCCGCGTCCCCACAAGAAATGTTTTTTTTTTTTCAAGGGCCTCTTGGTAACAAAATGGATTCTTTTGTTCGACTTTTCGAACCTTTTGTGTTTTGCCGACGAATTCTCCGAGGCGTCGTGCTGAGCATATCATTTTTCAGGGAAAGCCTCGGTTTTAATCGAGATGGAAGCTTTTGAGACGATGTATAGGCTTTTAACGGTCGTCACTTTAGCTCAAAAATATTTGAAAGAAAGTTTTCAATAAGTTTTTTCAAGTGTCAGCATTATTTGAACTGGTTAATTCGGTCTCATTTCCATGAAAATTCTCTTGCAAATCGGAATTGTTTTTGAATAATGTCCCCGTTTAGTTCGAAGCTGAGTATACTGTATCTTGCATTATCCAGATTAATGCATGATAACCGCACCTTAGCAAAATCGATGCAAAATCGATGCTTGAATGCATGATAAAAATTCGTGCAACTGTTTCAAAAACGTATGTTCTATAAGCCCAGGAAACCCTAAACTGCATGTTGAAACAAATCCGAAGTCAGTATGATTTAAACCAGTGTTCCCCAACATTTTTGGACCCACAGATTGGCAAATTTTCCTAAAATTTTCTGCAGACTGGAAGCCTTCCATAAAATGTTTGCAGACCGCCAGAAAAAATTTTAAATGTCTCCCATAAAGTGCCCAAACAAATCTTTTACTCCAAAAATTAGGTCAAGAACCAGCAGCGAAGCAGCTGTACTGCAATTTCTTCAAAAAATGAGAAAGTTTTGCTTGAAAAATGGTTTCCCTGAAGTAAAACTGTAAATAATTTATTACAGCACGTACAAATTATTTGTTAGTGTTGATAAGGGCAAAGTCAACTTTTATTTTAATCGGATAGTTATAACTCCACTGGTCTGTAAAAACAATTCATTAAAAACCTACCTAACTCAAAGTATTTTTTTTCTCAAACCTCTGTAAGTCAAATTTTCTGAGGCCTTTTGGTTATTATTTCCTTGAAATATGAAAGAGAAAATCAATAAAACAAATGATTTTATGCATCTTGAAATTAAGTGAAAGACTAATTAAACAAATTAACCCCTGCCTCAAAGTTCAACAAGCTGAAAACTCATTAAGAAGCAAGTTTATGCCCAAAATATCCTCATCTACAATTTTGCATAATTCTTTTACTTTTCCTCACAGCAGGAGCATATTTGTTTCCTTTACTAAAAACCTTTAAAAATCAAAACCTCCCCAAGTCGATTTTTTTTCCTGGTCCCTAGAAATTTGACTTAGAGAGGTTCAACTGTATACTTGGAAAATCCAACTGATGAGACAAAGCCACTGAAATATGAATCACACAGATGAATTCATCTTTTCTCTTGATGAATAAAAGTTTGATGAAGGTTAATTCTTTACACAGGAAATGAAGTTCGGATAATCGGATTTATCTTGTTAAAACTATTATCTTTCCTGAATGAATCGCGCAGGAAAATCGTAGAAAAATGCCTTCTTTGTAAGGGAAGAAAGTGCAAGAAAGAACGTGGAAAATTGAATCAAAGAGCGTAATTGCCTCAGGTGATCACAAAGGAGAGTCCATTGATTCGTTCTGCCGAAGTTCCTGGCCCTCAGGGTTTTAATGACTGCGAGGGAGATTCTCTTACACACGAGTTTTTATTTTCAAGGCGCTTCGGAACCCTGTCGGGATGCCTTTTCGCACCTGACTTATTTATCACACTTTTTTTCAATCTTTTTCTACGCTTCTGCACCATAGGGCCCCCACTGTAGAAAAAATAACGTATAAACAACTCATACTTTATTGTTGTAGGGAGGTGAGAAAAAATGTTCGGCAAAGGGGTTGAAATTTGCGGTTCGGTTCCCTCCTGGAGAGCCTACAAATGTGAACAGGGGAAAATTGAAAAAAAAACCTCTTTCTGGGTTTGTTTGTCGAAAAAATCGTCTGAAAATGCGCTACAGGGATGTGTGAACAGCTTTCCGAAAGTTGCATAAACAGCAGTGTTACAACGCATTTTTTAAATGGGTTTCCACCGGCCATCGAGCATCAATTAAAATAATGTATTGACAATGATCTAAATGTCCTAAAATTAAAAAAAATTTCACTGAGGCTTTCGATTAATTGCTTTCAGTTTATAGCTTTAAATCCTTTGTTCAATTTGATTTTAAAAAGCCACGGGAAAAAGGTTCTTGAAATACGTTAGCTGAATATTTTGGGGACAAAATTCTCATGTATCAAACTGAAAACATTTGAAACTCCTAATTGTAGAATTCACTGAAAAGACTCTTTCCAAAATTTTAGAGGGACCAAGATAAACAAATAACTTGATGCAATTTCTCCTTTAAGATTCTCTGAAAATTGTTTAATCAACTAAAACTTATCTGGGAGTAGGTTGAGTACCCTTGTGCTTTAATTTGGGTTCAGTAACTGATGTGTGCTGCAATTTTCATTACTGATAATTTTTTTTTTGCTTTGTCAGAGAGGGAAGAAAGTGTATGCATTTACGCCTGTTGTGAAATTGTACATTTTGGGTTGTATTTTTCTTTTCTTTTAATATTCATATACAGCTTATTTCTCTTTTTCCCAACCTGGTGTGATGGAATGTGTTTAGATGACTTTGGATGGGGAGGGGTTTGGATTGATCTTTGCAAATGCTGGAAAGTGGAAGATAAAGCTTGTTGATCAATCAATAAATCAACTGAAAATGGCTGTGTTATTGGTTTATAAAATGCATATAACTCAATCTTGAATTGAGATCAATGAGAGGTTCTCACAAGGTACCAAAAATATGCCTCTGATTTTAGGCGCTATAGTTTTCAATCACACCTTCCAAGTTTTTATAAAACAGTTTTTCCCACTAGAAATTAAAAAAACCTTACATTCAACATCAACGCAAAAATGTTTTATTGGCCAGATACAACTTGAAAACACTTCGATTTAGACTCTGAAGTCCAAATGCATTGTTCTCATGCTTATTTCTTTTTACCACGTTTTTATGAACTCACTTTCTTGTCTGTCTGTTTGTCCGGATCAAATTTTGAAACTCATGCTTTTTGAAAACGTGGTTTTTTAGATTAATTTTTTAATCTACTAATTTTTTATTTTTTTTGCCTCGCTTAAGATTGCGTGATAGTACTACGATGTCAACCTGCATTTGCATGAGGTTAACATGATGTGGGCAACCTTAATAGGCATTCTTCGTAGAAACTTTCAAGATTTTTCAAGTTATTCCGATGGTTTTGGGTTTGACAAGCATGAAAATGAGCGTCTTTTTTTACGGAAACGAATCTGGCAAAAGAATAAGAGTGACTGCAGCATAAACGTGATGAGAAAACCTTAAAAGTGATACATTTAAAATTCTAAATGCCTTCCTTATTTGAAAAATTGAAATTTCGCACGAAGTGAATATATACAGTATTTTGCATTGCACAATCCTCGTAAGCATTCACATCCAGTCAACCCTCATTGGATATAATAACGTGATATATACACGATGTATATTTTGAAATACAGTACAGTATATGCAAAAAAGAACGCAGAATGAGAAAACTTCGCATTGTTTAAAATATAATTGAACGAACTAAGAATTCAGGTTTTCCTAAAAATATTCTATGAGACCTTTCAGTGAAATTAAAATTTCATAAATCCGTTTGAGGCGATTTCTTTTCGGCTAATCAACAAATTATTCGCCGCGCAAGTGTGTTCCAAGATTTGTTGTAATTTCACTAATAAAAGCTCGAGACAATCTTGAAAAATGTTTCCCCCTGCATTTAAAATGAAATTTGGTCAGCAGTTCGGGTATAATCAGAGTTCCTACCGTAATTTCCCACGAAGGACCAAATACATGTTTTTTGTCTTATTCCAAAAAAAACACTCGAGCGTTTGAACATTTTATATCCGCTTAAAAATAAATGAACCGAATTTTAAGGGATTGCGTGACATGAATTCGGAAAGCAGAAGACCTTGGGACGATTCCGTTGGTTCATTGCAGCAGCAGCAACAGCCAAGAACCCAATCAACTAAACACCCCAACAAGCCGTCATCTCATTTCCCCTCTCGTACACGCATATATGACCCGGAGCTCTGGAAAAATTCCTCGCAGGCCAGTAAATTACCCGCACATTAAGATGCCCCCAGCAGCAGAAGTGCATCATTTGATCATCCGTGCACACAACAAAGCATTTTTGTCTCCGTTGTTACTTAGCTAAAATTAACAAAGCCGAATCAAAAAAAAAGGAAGACCATCATCTCACGCGGTGCAAACGTCCGGTGATTTGTTAGTTTATGCTCTCTGGCCATCAGTTGCGGTTTTTTTTGAGTCGGTGGAGTCGGGTTCCCTTGATTAAACCTTGATTGTGTTTGCGAAAAGGGTCATTTCGGAAGTTAGTTCATTTATCATCGTCTCTGCAACGATCTAATATAGAGAGTTGTACCACCAGTAGATGAAACCGAAGCAGCCAGGACACGACTTGACAATCTTGTGGGGGAATTTCAAGTATAATCTCGTTATAACGAATTATTGGTCACAACGAATTTCTGTCCCTGCACAATATCGCAACGATGTTGTTCAAATCGTTTTGTAACGAATTTATCGGCATTACGAAGTTTTTCTCGAGTCCCAACATCTTCGTTATTGTAATGATATTTAACTGTATTCTCTTCAAGTTGCCATATATGATAAGCAAATGTACGATAGCAATGAAATAATGCAGCAAAAACTGTGTAATTCGCGAGATACATTTCGAAGTTTAAAATTCCGAGAAAGCTGAGATTTGACACTGAAGCTTACTTGAAAATAAGATAAATCCTAAATAAAGCAAATTAAATTATAATCGGTTTTACGCTCAAATTCAGCCTTGGTTTTGCTTAATTGGCTTTTTTATGAAAATAGTTTTCCTGGTCCAAACTCCACAAAAGTTTTGAAAAAAAAATGTAATTGCCTTTTTTAACTTTGCATGTTTATTGTAAATAAACTGTGAATAATTTTCGCGCAGTTGGTTCAAAAACTTCATCACATTTGAGGCACAAAAATTATCCCAGGTCACAACAGAAAATACTTTTATAGATTTTCATACACATTTTTGAGGCATATATTTTTAATGAACCCAAGGAAAATTTTTGTGGAATTTGAAGAACCTTGATGGAATCATGATAACTTGACTGATACTAGTTAGTATTACATGAGGATTGTTTGTTTGCTTTTTTTAGTCAGAGAACCCAAGCTTGTCCGTAAGGATTTTCTGATTTTGCTTCTTCCAATTACCTCCATCAAAATCTTTTTCGAAACTAAGTGAAAGACCCTCTCATACTTTCAGGAGGGATAAAAAAAATCATCTCATTTCGACCTTGGATTTCAGAGGCATCTTCAAATTCGCTGCCGGCAAGGTTGCCAGGTGAGAGGGATTTTTATTGTCCCGAACAAGCTGCTTTGTCACGTGTGATTTTCCTTTCGGGGGTATACGATCCTGTGCTGGGGGGAAAAGAAATGAGAGTATAATTTGAGTGTGATAAATCCTTGAAAGGGCACAGATTATGCCTTTGTGCAGTCATTCATTACGCACGCAATTATCTGGAGACTCGATTCGCGTTCCGGTCTTTTCTTTTGCGGGTCTTTCTTATTCGTCCGACATCTTAAACAAATTTGATGTTGATCAAGTCGGGATTCAAGCATGATGGAATGAAAATTCATGCTCCAATTTCTCCGTATATACTGCTCAGTTTTCATCCAATTTCATTCATTCTTCCACGACGCAATAAACTCGTCTTTCTTCTCCGTGAAATAAAATATCAAATTTAACGACATAGACGAGGAAAATGGGCAATAAGAAGGGGCAACAAATAAAATAAAATAAAATGCAGGAACGCGGGGCTTTCGTGTTCTTGATGAATACTTCTTTATGAAGGCAGAAGAATGCAGAATCAAATTACGCGAGGAAATTTACGCGAGGGATCCAAAATGGGGGCTGGTTTAGCCTGAAACAAAAACCGCGGCGCCGTTCGGAATTTGGCACAGATTTCCCCCTATAATTCGGCGGAGGGAGGCCTTTTATTCATACGCTCGCTCCATTGCAGACTGGAAATGAGCATCAGGCGAGGGTAATTTTGGAAGTTCCTTTGAATGACGAATAAAGTTTAGCATTTATAAATAAATCTGAATCAGCCTCTCTCGATTTTTATCAATGAAAAAGTGAACGGAGTTGTTGAAATTAGCGCACCAGCTGGCAATTTCTGTAATCCATTAAAAATTCTCCATAAAAGAATCCATAAAATTTGCTATGTACGAACCTTTTCTTCTGAATTTGAGGCAGAAAAAATGGTGGGCGTGGTATCTGGGGATAACATTTTTGAGGAAAACTTTTAAAAAACCCTGCTGCGCATTGTATGCGGGTACATTAAAAAAACATTAAAAGGAAATGTATGGTGCCAAGTCTGGTTGTTTGTGGGGAATAATGTGTGAAGGAATAGCAATTTTAAGAATCAGTTAAAGATGCAACAGGAAAAAGAGGAAGCAGAAGATATTCCCAAAATTGAGGGAGCTGTGGACAGTAAAAAGCAGGAAAAACAAAATGTCAATGGGGGAAAATGGATCCACGAAAAAATTCGCAATTCTTAAAATCTCAGCAACAAAAAACTGGGGTGCGCATTTTTCCAGGATTTCAAACAAATTTTGTGCAGAAAAATGGGGGTGCACAGCTAACTCAGGAGCTTGTGGTACTTGAGTAAATACAGTATACTATGTAGGTCAGTTTGTGATATAAGGTCATTTGGCTGCCAAAAAAGGTCACAAAATCTAGGCTTTTCATTTTGGGTATTCAAGATTTTCCAAGAGTGAAACCAAAAAAGTAATGTTCCACAATTACTGAAAACCTTCATGAGATCATAAAATCAATGTAAAACCTCCGATATTGATACAATTAAAAAGTAAAACACATTTAAGTATATTCACAAAATCAAGAATTTGAAGGATGTTTCTCAGTCAAACGGTATGTCATTTTGGCTTTGAATTTTTGAAATCACATACAGTATCCACAAATTTGTTCTAGCAGCAAATGTACTTCAGTCCAGGATTATTAGGATACTCAAATTTGTTGAATTAAATTTAAATCGTGAGTTTCGAGGAAAAGTGAGATTCAAAATGTCATGTAGGATGAAAAGATTCATATCCAAGTAATCATGATGTTCTTATGGTACCTCAATGTGTTTGGATCATTTCAAAAAACTGTTCAAATAAGGAGATTTTCATGTTGGCTTAATATGCAGAACTCTTGACGAAACTATTTTTCCGAAATTACCATACAGGCTCTAACCTTTTTGAAAATCTCAACACAAAAATGTGGAAAATATACCACAAATAAAAAAAGAATGAGATACTCAGCGTTTATATTGCACTGGGAACTTTCATAAATCTAAATTTTCTCCTCGCCAAAGAAAATTCTTTAGATAAAATACTTTTTTGATATTCTGGAGAAGAATCTTGATTATTCGTGCTTACTTTTTTTTGTAACACCTTCAGATGTGATGTGACTTCAATTCATGAATGCTGACTTTAGAGTTTTGAACCAATATAAATAAATTGAACCAATAATAATATAATATAAATTGAACCAGTAAGGGGTAATATTTATTAAATTAGAGAAACAGGATGTGATCAATTAGGAACTTTGCCACTTGAATTGTGCATTACATTTTAAAACACTGTACTGTACCATGTTTACTTGAGTACCACATGCTGTCAAGTAAGACACGCACCAGGGTTTTTTTTCAGCTGAAAATATCAATACAATTGTCGATGCATACCACATTTTAATGATTCTAATATAACTTGAATACTGTATTCCAGAGATAAGAAAATCCAAAATTGAATTTATGCATCCATTGAACCTGAATGCGAATAATTTCGAATTTTCCCCCCTCAAAATGAGCAAAATAAGCTGCCCTGTTAAAGTTGGACCAAAAATTTAATGAAAATATTATATAATGCACACCTGCCCACAAACCCTTTTGTGGTAAATTTGGTCCAACATTTCCCATTAGAATCAAGTATAATGCTTTCCTATATTAGCTTCTAAAACTTTTCAAAACATTATACCCACCTTTGATGCACAACCATTGTTCAATTACACTTGGTCCAAAGTATTCCGTTAGAATCAAATACAGCGTAATGAACCCCTAAAACCTTTTAAAACTTTTTTTTAATGTATACCCATATATGATGCACACCCTCTGCTTTGTTAAACATAGTCCAAAATTTACCATCAGAATCAAGTATAATGTGCACTTGAACTTCTAGAACTTTTTTTTGTTTTTGTGTACCCACCCATAACTTTTCTTCCTTGTGAAGTACAGTATTAGAGAAAAAAGGTGCATGTAATGCTTGAGTATTCACAGTAAATTTCCTCATTCACCACATCCAGTAATTCTTAAATTTATTGTGAATACATGTGTGAAACACAAATAAAAAATGAATGAACAAATGAACAGAACACTTTATTTGCCGCTTTTCAGCATTCACAAGGTTCAATCAAGATCTCCACATCCAAACCCCCTCCCCACCCAACCCAAATCCACTCAAAGACATTTAATCACTTCAGAACAGGAAACAGCGCTCAAATGGATAAAAAAAATAAAAGAAAATACAATCCACAAAATACAACTTGACATCTGACATGTATGCATACACCCATTCATTCCCTGATATTGAGAACAAAATATCAGTAAAAATTAATTTAAAGCACAAGGTCTTCAGCTTGTTTCTGTATAAGGTTTAGTTGAATGGACAATTTATAAAGAATCTTTGATGAGAAATCATATACTGTAAGGCCAAATATAAATCATATAAGAACAAATGAGACACAAATTCCTCACACAGAACTGCAGTACTGTATACATGTGTGCATCACATGCAACAAAACTTTGGAATTGGACCCTCGGACAAACACACGGGTTTTCGGAAAAGAAGAAAAAGATAGAGAGAGAGAGAGAGAGGAATAAAGTTATGAGAAAGGTAAATAACAGTAGTAATAAAATCGAAAAAAGGAATGAATTCGGCGGCGAAAAACCCGTTAATGCGCCAGAGACGAGAACAATGCGCGAGCGTGGCAAATGCGCCATCCGCCGCCAACGCATGAAGCGCAAGCATCTCGCAATCACGAGCCGGGTGGGGGGCTCTTCTCCTTTTTTTCCCTCATACTTCTCCTTTTCCTCCTCCTCTTTCCTCTTCTTCTTCTTCTTTTTCTTGCTCTTCTCTTTTCTTGGGGTCTGCCGAAAATTCGCGCCCGGTTATTTACCTTGCCGAATTTCCAGCAGCGATTGGCTCCAGGAAAAAGACTGGCTTCTCTAACCATCAGCCAGCCATTCCCACAGTCTTCTTATCCCTCGTCCCTCTCCCCCCTCTATATATACGTACCCACTGAAATCCCTTCAGCAGGAACATGATTTGCTGGCGGCATTCTCACACTGCTGGTATTTCCATGGGAAAATAAAATAAAAGAGAGAGAGAGAGAGAGAAAGGGGTTCTAGCTCAATTTTAGGAGAGCAGATGATAGTTAGAGCCCTGACGTCTGGGAAGGTCCTGGAAAAGGTGGAAAAGGAAATCCAGGAGGTGACGAGCGCGAATTGGTGCACCTTTCCATCTTTTGCACAGGAGACAGAATGTTGCACCAAAAATTATTTGGCCTCATGGACTCAGAAATTGAAAAAAAAAACCTGATGCGGAATTCCTGCTTGATCAAAATGAAACTTGTGAAAGATGTGTGGCAAAGAAAAGAAGAAGACATCCTTTGTTGCACATATATGGACTCTGAAATTGAAAAAAAAATCATAACCATTATTTGCTACACTAGCAACATATACAGTACTGTAAAGTATTTAATTGAGTACCAGGTACCCTTGAGTAACACATGCACCTGAATTTTTCACCCTAAACTTTTGATGAAATCTTATTCCCAAGTAAGATGCACACCATATTTTAGGGACTGAAAAAGTACAATGTTTAAAATAGAATAGACACCAGAATTTATATTTCGACATGCATTCAAACTGAATTCAATTAATTTTCTAACGGAATTCAATTAAAAAAGCTCCATTTGAAAATATCCCTTTACTCGTGCACCTAAACTTGAAAGCATTTGTTCACAATTTTATCAGCCATCTATTACACACACGCCCCTTTTCTCACCCTCTCAATTTTGAAAATTAACCTCGGATAAATATATAATTCCTTCAAATATATTCAAACATTCAAGTAATCTCTCTTCATTATTATTCAAAATCAGTGGAGCACAAATGAAAATCACAGACATTTCTTTGGGAGTGAATAAAGAAGTGAAATGAAAGTAAAGCATATTAATGCTTAAACTTAAAGTAAGGCAATTTAAGTAAACTATTGAAAAAATGTACATAAATATCATGTTTTAAACACCATTTTCATGTACTTGCAGGATGTCTAAATGGTTACCGAACACCAAAGCAAAATGAAAAATATTTCTGAGGTACAATATCCGAATATTGATAGACACGTTCAAAGAATGGCGTCATCGTGTGTCATCAAATTATTATAATTTTTAATTTTGATGTTATTATTGCTGAAACTGAAGGTTGTATTACGCAGTTGGAGCATGAATTTAGAATTAATAATTTTTTACATGCTGACGTTTCCCTGTATTATGCAGCAGCTCCGCACATTGGAATCTCCTCGAATTTCCCCACGTTCTACAAGGGGAAAAAACGCAAATTGACGCCATTTAAAATTATTCATGGATTCCTGTATTTTCTAGAATCAATTGGTCACACTGCAAACTACCACTTCTCCGCTTTGTAAAACATTTCCTCGAACTAAAGCTCTATATAGAAAATGAGCGGCGCAACCTGCGCTTGTGTCAACACGCCAGTGACAAAGGAAATTCCTCTAGGCGTCGCAAGTACCTGAACAAAAACCTCGCTGCCAAGAAAAGAAGAAGAAAACGATTAAAACAAAAACCCCACTGTCAAGAAAACAAGGAATAAGAAACAGAGAAAGCGATCTTTTAATTTAAAAATAATAAAATTGGCACAATTCCGACATCCTGCGCCGCGCTCGCTGCTCTGTTGCGATCCGCCCCGGAACAGAAACAAATCATATAGGACCGAAAAGTTTTTGCTCTTGTTATTTGCAGAAGACATCACAGAGTGGGGGGAAAAATGGGCAAAAGTACTGCATAGGTTTAAAAAAAATA
>CAJPEX010002620.1:0-18595 GCA_905338405.1 Notodromas monacha
ATTGCTACTTTTGTTAATACATTCAAATGAAGCTAGTCTTGTTCAATAGTCTTTTAAATGTTGTGTAGTTGTATGGTCCCAAGTGCTGCAACATTGTCACAAAAACCATTTGAATGAAAAATTTCCAAAAAAAATTTCTGTTGCAAATACTTCTGTTGAAAATAAAAAAAGAAGAAAAGGCCAGAAAAAATGGCAAGAATCTAACTTGTCACACTAAATTAGGGGACAATTGTTTCAGCTTTTATTTGCTAAAAAAAAACGAGTCCTTGTGCATTTCCATGGGAATTCGGGGCAACCTCAATTCTTGCACATTCTGCAGACCTCCATAAGGTGTACAAAATTATATCATTAAAAAGACAAGATTGTTCAAGTATCACATCTAAAACTCAATATATCTCAAAAGGCCATGTCAGCAAAACTTTCCACAATCCTTGAAGGATAGCTTCCCTGAAACTTGCTGAAGACATTATTACTTATCCAATTGCCAGTTGTGCTGAACCCATGACCTTTTAAGAGCTCAAAGTGTTTGACATTTCTTTGAACTTTGAAGAAACAAATTGCACCAAAAATAAATTGGAGTGAATCTCCCCCCAGTTGCAGCCTGACTGAGTTTTACTTTAACCCTTCCCCAGCAAAGGGTTCTTTCCAATTACAGGACTAAGTCAGGATTTTCTTGGGGTGGGCTTGTGTTTCATTTTTGTTGAAGTCCATCAAAACCCAGCAGCCAGGTGTGCTAAGACAAAGTCAAACTTTGTCTGGGAAAACCATTACATTCAGATTTGCCGTTTTGGTGAAACTTGACGCTTTCTAATTTGCCGTGTTAGTGAAACTTGCCGCTTTCTAATTTGCCGCACACCCAACCTGCCGCAAGCAGTTGAACTTGCCACTGTCACAACTTGCCGCAGTGTTAACTTGCTGCTGTCACAACCTGCTGCAGTGTTAACTTGCCACTTTGATAAGTCACTGCAGGTGGAAGTTGCCGCTGCAACAACTCACCACTGTAATGACTTGCTGCTATCACAATTTTCCAAATGAATTGCAGCCACTTGCCATTGCATTGACTGAAATTTCAGGAAAAAAAGAAATTCCCACATTCTTCCACTTCTCAACTAGGCACCCAGATTTGCCAAATAAGTTGGACTTTTTCCACAAATCTAACCCTTCTTCTAGTGCCAAAAATAAAAGGATTGAGAGCCTCCCAATATCCAGCCTGGGGATAAAAAAGGTCAGCCTTGGGAATGCATTTTTTTACTTCTGAGTGAAATTTGTTGCAATTTTTCTGTGCTTTAAAAAAAATCACCAGGGTTTTTCCTGACTTTGCCCTGCTGGATGCATTGTCCTGTATTTTTTCAAACCTGTTTGTGTAGGCACCAAATTTTGCAGAAAAAGTCCAACTTTGCTGCCCATGGGTGAAAGACTTTTTCCTTAAATTCCCAACACCTTCTGCTAAGCTGCTTTTATCCAGAGCTGTTTTAAGCATACACTTTTTTTGGTCCACCCTGTATGTATACAAGCGTATGGAAAGCTTCTGTAGGCTGAGGAAAATTGCTCAGGCTTTATATTTGCGTATTTCTTGATGCTTTTGGGGTGATTTGCATATATACATGGTTACAAGCGCTGTTCATGTGCGATAGGTTAGTAATCTGTAATCTGAATAAGGTTTCGAAATTGACTGTGAATAAACCTCTGGATCATCTGGGATTTGATTTTAAATTCACCAAAATTCTACGTTACTTTCAACTCAAGAGGCAAAATAATCGGTGGATAAGCCATAGGACTGAGGATAAAATAGTTTGCCAACGTTCAACAATTTGAAATTAAGTGCAATTAGAGCTAAATTACAGTACTATTATTAATTCGAGTCATGTTCAGTTGGAGAAATTAGGTGTCCCTACATAAACCAAAAGGTTCGTTCAATAAATTTATAAAATGTATTTCAGTTCCCTAGCTTTTTCTTAAAAAATTTAGACCAAAAAGTCGGGCATGTGTAATACATTCATTCTTGGGCGAAACTTTTATTGCAAATTTTTCAAAATTCTTCAGCAAATTATACTTGGATTGCTCTACATATAATTTTAAAAAGCAAAGGAAAGTGTATGCAATTGAATTCCCTCTTGTATTTTAGTATAAACTAAAGCTATAACTGTTTTAATTCTCTTAAATTAAAAAAAAAAATCACTGAACACTTGGGTGTGTGTCTAATGCAGGGATTGGTATTTTTTAAATGCGTGACTTGGTAGCTTCAGAAAGAAGTCTTTTGTACAGGCAAATGTTAGTTGCGTAAATTTTATGGCATATTCTGAAGAAAAAAAGTAAAATATTGCTTCTTTTTTCAATGGAGCTGAAGTAGCTTCTCCCAGATTTTACCAGTAAAAAATTGGCTTTGAATGTACTGAAAATTGTCCACATAAAATTATGTAATACATTTGAGTGATATTTTAGATCTTTGTAATAATTTAAAAATGTGAAGGGCTTGAAATGATCTCAGAGATGTAAAATAATTTTTTTTAAAGCTCAAAAATAAGGAAACTTTTTTGCACAGCATCATCTTACAATAAATTGTCTCAATTAAGTTTCACACTCTTTCAGATGTTGTGAACGTTTTAAAATTGTAAAAAAAATTGAAAACGTTTTGTGCTTCTTTGGACTTTTCCAGCAAAAATCCCTAAACAATCCAAAGAAGTTCATGAATCATAAAGTCGCTCAGGATTCGGATTCCGGTCCCTAATACTTTCGATTCTGACCCACACACAAAAAAAAACCCAAAAGTAAATATCTTCCAAGAGATAAAATGACAAGATTCGTTTCATTCTCACAACATTCCCTTCCCATCTCAACCTATAATAGTCAGCCTACACGCGGAAATCCCATCAGGAAATGTAAGACCACCCAAAAAAAAAAGCTTTCTTCTCGAATAGTCTCCTTCAAAGGAGAACAAAGATAACTGGATGAGATAGGAGCAGTTCTTCACTCTGTGCGAAAAGAAAACGGTATTTTTCCTTCGAAACGAAGCAAAAAAGAACAAAGAGAAAAATGCTTTTCTCAAAGATTTCCCCGGGTGATCTTCCACATCTAAGGAAGCGTGACGCCGGAAAAAATAGAAAAATGAAAGAATGGCCGAGTGTAGCATCTCAAGAGCTGCTGAACGTTAATCCCCAGTCGCCTCCCCAAAAGATAAATTATACGAATCTTCAATTTATCAGGGCAAATAGCAAGGAATTCCAAAATTCCCAAATATATCCCTGAAAGAAGTTGGGAAATAACAAAAAAAATAAGCTCAACAACGCCAGAAAAATGAGACTGGTGTCAGGGGTTGACTAGATGTCGCCCATGGTTGCGCCACTTTGCAAAGAAACAAATGGAAAATCCAAAGAACAAATATTGCACAATGCCAAAAAAACACTCCATGAGGGTAGAAACTTCATGGTCTATTCCATCACAAACCAGGAAATACCCTGAGGATTCCTTATCAAAAGGATTCCTCAGAATTACAAACAATTATATAACCAAACAACCTTCAGGAACTTTTCCATTGGAATGGACCTGAGGCTGGATGGCAGCTAAAGATTACTACTACTGTTCCACACTCCAGAGTGTGCATATTGAGAAACTTGTGTTCTGTGTGACTTTGAGATATTTGGAAACATACATACAACTATTTGTTGAGGATATTCCTCAGGCCGCAAACAGCCAATTGTCTTGTTCAAAATCATTTCACCAAAATCAATTCTTTGTTGCTGAGGTCCCCAGGACCCACAACACCTGGCAATGACCGAAACAATCTATAGGGATACAAATTCAGACAAAATACAGTGGACTGGTTATTTGAAATTGAAATTTGAAGGAATATGTCTTCCTTTTGATTGTATATGACAAAACAATGTTGATTTATTCCACAACTTGTGACTTTGTGAAAAAATCTTTTATAACTCCAAAAATTTTTAAAACAATGATCAAAGCATTTAATTCTCAGTTCATTGATTTTATTTGAAATACCCTTGCAATGCATGCGCATTTTTTCAATTTCTTGCTTTTTTGTTTTGCCAAATCTTAATTTTATCTAAATTGAATGTGGGATCAAAAATGCAACAAAAAATGCAATGGACAGTAAGACAATTTTGAGAACATATTCAAAATTTTCTGCGAATGGGTTCATATCTTTTCATATACAGAAATCAACATTTCTTCTCTGGTTAGTTAAGATGAAATCAGACCAGCATACATTTTTCAAAAATCTGAAATAATGATGAATAAAGGCTGCAATAGCCTATAACTCTCCTCAAAAATGTTTACTCATCCCATAAACCACCATATTTGTATTTGACATCAATTTATTGATGGTCATCAAAAGCTCTGAAAATTCTAGAACTTCCAAAATATTTTTTGAGAACGCTATCTACTGTACCAGAAAAAAAATTGGTAAAATATCCTCTTCACAGCAGTTAGCTATTGACATTTGACCGGCTTCATTTTGTGGAATAGAAATTTTGTAGAAGAAAAGGATGAATTCTTCCATTGAGCAGAATTAATAAATAAAAAACTTGACATTCCATCAGAAATTTCTGACCAGTATCAGGTTGATCTTTTTGTAATTTTTTCTTTTAAAAAACAATTAACAAAATTTTCAACAAACGTGCCGTGAATAAAAAAAGCTGAAGAGAAAAATATATATGAATTATTAAAAAAGACTTCCAGTGGAACATATCCTGCTGTCAACAAGATTCGAGTCTGAAATTTCATCAGAAAATAAGGTAATTCAACACCTGGTTCCCGGGATTTAAAAAAAAAGGAAAAAGGAAGTGAGGGAGGAACAATTTGCTGAACTTCCGGTCCCTTGTATGCCCATATACACAATATACATATAAATATATGTACCAGGTTAGTTTCTTGTGCATATATACAGAGTACTTGCATATGGAAGCAGAGGCGAACCGGAAATTGTGTGGCAAACTGCTTCGCATTATCGTCAGAACTCACTCGGGGGTTCCTTCTGTTGGAAACTGCAGACTTTTTCCGGATTTCTTTTTTTCATAATTTTTTATTCAAAAGTTCAAAGAAGGGAGATCTATTTTTGAAAGCGGCAGCATTCCTGCTGGTACCAAATTTGCAATATATAATCGGAACACTTAATATTATTCGAGGCTTATTGCGCAACTTTGCGTGAAGTTTCATTGAAAATAAAAGTTCATATTTCACCGTCTCATCAAGAGACGTGAGAAAATTATACAAAGGAAGGTATTTGCTATAGGATTAAAAAAATTCATCCTAGATTTTGAGACCGTGAGAAATAAATGTTTACCACATTATCAGAATCCAGTGGCAGATCTGATGAAGTGACAGAAAGATCAAGTCAACAGCTGCGCAATAAACCTCAAAACAACAGCTTTTCCTGGAATCCATTTCTCAACTGATAATCAGAAAACCTCTCAGCAACGTTGTTTTTCCACCATCCCTAAGGGAAAAAAATAAGTTTTTTTTATCATATTTGGACTGCTCTTCTCCATTAATGGCTCTTGCCTTCCTTGAAAGCAAACAGATTGCGCTTTCCATGTTGATGTGAAAAGCATATAGTAATGAAAAGCCCTTGAAACATCATGCATGAAGAGCTCGGATATAGGGATGCTATGCTGGGGAAAAAGAGATTAGTGGGGAAGATCAGCCAGCTGTCAGGCATCACCAGAGATGATCACTCATCTCAAAAAGTCATGTTTTATAGTTTCTTTCTTTCTAGACTAGAAACAAAGTCACTTGTATTTGTGTCAGTAGTATAACCAGTTATTTCCTGAAAAATGGGCTTCATCCATGAATCTATTGGGGACAGATGTCGCCTCATTATAAGTTGATATTGAGCAACAATGAAATGCAACAATCAGCCCAGGACAGGGCCAGAAATTCCTTTCATAGGAATTTCTATAGTCAACAGATCAAAGATGTGTTCCACCAGATAATGATTAAATCAACAACTCAGCAAACTAATTTCAGACAACTACAGAACTGAACTGAGAACTGATGATGATGATTTACAATAGCTGCCTATATACAGCAATAAGCTTTTAACCTTTACTGGTTTTTACTACATATTGAATGAAGACATGAGATAGGTAAACAAACAAGAATCGAAGACATAGCAGTGCCATCAGGAAGTGCCTGGAAATGCAATTTTGAGGAGGGGGATTACCTTCCCACTACGGTATTTACTCCAGTAACACCTTTTTTCTCAAATTTCAGAAGAAAAAAGGGGTGCGCGTCATAAGCGGGTACACATTTTTCAAGAAGTTTTAGGAAGTTATTTGCATTATACTTAAATATAATGGAGAAATTTCAAACAAATGTAACAAGAACACTTTTTGTACTGAAAAAGTTGAAAATTGATCTGATTTTTGTTCAATTCATGTCTAAAGTCAAATTTTTTGAATTTATTTGCAAATTTTTGTGGTGATAGATTCACTAAAAAGTGGGGTGTGTGTCTTACTCAGGTATAATATTTTAGCCAAATTTCCAACTGAAAAACCCCTGTGCACGCCTTACTCCAGGGCACGTGGTACTTGAGTAAATACCGTATATCTAGGAACTTATTAACTATATAATTTCATTTCCATTGTAATAAGTGAGGTGTGGTATACTTTGTTAGGACAATTGGTAAGTTTATTTAAATCTCCAAAGTTTAAAATAAGACATTACCATCCGATGCTCTCCTATCAATTGTGTTAAGATATTTTTAGCAAGCTGGTCTGTGGCTGGGGTGATTTACATCGATAGTGTGACATTGATAATTATTTTTTTTAAGTGAGAAATCCAAACCACAAGCACAATCAGTGAAATCTTGAAAGTATTTTGTGTGAGACTGCCAAAAACAAATTGATGATGAAAAAGGGAATTTCTGAACTAGGAAGATTCACAAAGAGTTAATTTGTCTTTGAGGACTTGAATGAAGGATAAACTCAGGGATGCAGAAAACTGTGGGAACTTGAGGCCAAACTGGGTCCCATGGAATTCCTGAAGGATTATAGAGTCTTTCAAAGATGAGAATGTTCTTCCCAATATTACTTTCTTTTCTCATTTCCAACATGCTTGCCCAACAGGATCTTTTAGAACATGATTATTCCTATCTTTATGAGCTGATGATTCATATAGCAACACTGATGAAATTGAGCTATTTTGAATAGCATTTTAATTTTTTTTTTGAAAAATATATTCTCATGTACCCAGCAGACACTTTTTAAAAATAATGCAATTAAATCTCATCAAGGCAAATTTTCACAACCAAATACAAATTCATTTTTGAGGTGTGTGCCAATTCTTCTGAAACAAATTATGCAAATGTATCAACTTTGCTTCCAATTTTTCAGCCTATCTTTGAATGTACCAATATTTGTTGCCAGATTCAATGCCGACAATTCTACTAAAAAAGAAGTTGAAACTATGGTATTTGGATTAAGAAAACTGGTGCACGCATATTTTTCATTTTGGATGAGACTATTTTAATGTTTGTGAGACAATATTTTTTTATTTTAAAGGGGAAACTTTTTTTTAGTTCGCTGGATAACTTCTTGGTATGGAAGGAAAAAGTAAGGCTTGAAGACATTTTCGCCCGATTTAAAAAAAATTGAATTTACTTGGAGTAATATCCTTATAACGAGACTTTTTTTTAGGATCCCCTGATCCCCACCAGAAGATCTTGCACAACGATATTTCAACTGCAATCGTTTTCGAAATGGATCACATGCTTCTGACTTTTAATTTCAGTTATCTTTTGGCGTTTCGTCCAAGGTTTCAGCCAATTTCTTCATTTAAAAAATGGATATGTTTGCCAATTTTTCGAATACAGCACGCATTTTCACAACATCTGGACTTCTGAGAATTTCAGCAAATTTCAAACTCTTTAGAACGGCATAATAGTTAACCAGCAAACCCGGAAAATTCCTGCTGAAATTGATTTTTTGCGTGCTTTGCCTTTCCTGAAACTTCCGCTGAAATTGTGCACAAAACCATTCTTTAAACTTGAAGGATTCTGATTTCTTTCCTTTCTGTGAAAAAACGCCAATCCAGGCCTGTATACATGAGGAGAAAACAAATTCAATCTTGGCCAAGGACGAAGTAAGCAAGTTGTACATAGGAGGAAAACTTGTCGCTCTCTTTCGCGCCGGAAGCAACGTTATGTTGGGTGAATCTAATGATGACCCAACTTTTTCTCGGTCAGCATCGTCAGTAAGGAAACAGGCGAACTAATCAAAAGAAAACTTTCGAAGCCAGGAACGAAAAATAAACAATAAAAGCACGCCAGAATATTTCTATATATGCCTCACACACACACACACACACACCTTCACTCATAAAAAAAAATTCGGGAGGTGAAGTAGCAGGAAAATAATATTATCCAACAGGATATTGAAGTTTGGGCAGGAACACTTTGCTTCTATACTTCGAAAACGGAAATGTCATTAGTTTTCTAACAAAATGTGCATTATTTTCTTCAAGAGCTCTGACGCTCTACGTTTTTCTCAACTTGTTCGAAGTGGATTTATTTCGTTTTTTTCGAATAGAATTTTCGGACTTTATTTTCAGAATGGATAGTACAGTATTTTAGATGGATTTTCATTTAAAAAAATATCAGTTTATAGAAAAATGCTTCTCTGGAAAATTTACAAAAAATATGCTATTTTAAAGAAAAGGTGATGAATTCACCATGCTTCTTGAAAATGGCGAATGCTTCCCAAAATTATTTTAACGCAGCCCGCAAATCACAACAATTGAACGATTTTTTTTTATTCTTTTCGAGACCTCAAAAAATATTATGCAAAACATCGTGTGATTCATTGATTTTTCTTCCTCTCAAGATTAAAAATGTTCCTCTGTTTTTGCTTCATTTTTCTCTTCCAAGCGTTTTATTATTCGTCGGAATTTCCATGAGAGCTGGATTTAAAAAGAAAATTGTGAAATCGCTTTGAATAAAATATGCAGTTATTATATTATTTATCTTTCAAATGAGCTATGTGTCAACCTGGCGTTTAGTATGTTTTAACAAATAATAGAGAGAGAGAGAAAATATTGGATGAATTTAAATCGATTGATAGTCACATCAATTTTATTGTGTTAGCGGTTGAGGTTTTCAAATCCTGTGAATTGACAGAAAACACGCAATCGCTTTAATTTATAAAAAGGAAATTCTAATCAGTGAGAGTGTGTGTATAGTGTAATTACACGTGAGGATCCACAACTTTTGTGACGGAATAATTCGGTACATTATTGTACCGTCCTCCGGTGGGTACCGCAAACACCTGCAATAATAAATGTCGATCAGTTTCAGGAATCCACAGGAACATTCCAGAACATTCTACTGGAGAATTGACGCCGCCATTTTACATCAATCAAGATCAGTACTCTGTTAGATCTCATCGAAGTTGGTTGTGCATTGTGTGTGATTTTAATCGATTGATAGTCACATCAATTTTATTGTGTTAGCGGTTGAGGTTTTCAAATCCTGTGAATTGACAGAAAACACGCAATCGCTTTAATTTATAAAAAGGAAATTCTAATCAGTGAGAGTGTGTGTAGTGTAATTACACGTGAGGATCCACAACTTTTAATCCACTCAAGGTGTAACTTTTTTTTCTCTTTGTGGAAAAGTACAGTATCTTAAATTCCGTCAATCATAATGTTTCTTTTTTTTGCTCGATGCAACGCAAAAATGTCTAATCTTCTCCTACTGCCAAGCGATTCAGTTACCTACAAAATCTTCTTTATTTTTGGAAGAAAGGCACGAGAAATAAAGTTTCTCACGCATCACCAACACTTTCATACACCCAATTTTCGGGTTAGAAGAAACCCTTCATCACTTTTTCCAGCGTGTTCTTCAGGTGAGGATTTCGGATGGGCCAGAACCCCTGTTTTGAAGCCCAGACACGAAACGGGCCACGAACCTCAGAATGCCGCCAGTTCGAAGGGGTTATCAAGCTTTTTCGCATTATTTGTTCCATTGTTGCCAGATTAAAGGCATTTCATTTCCTGTATATATTATGAAACGTGTCTTCAACAGATTAAGACATTTTCGTCATGAAATTTGAGCCCAAATTTTGCAGACAATATCAAGTAACGTGATTTTCCAGAAAAACAGATATAATGTTGCACAGGTACATTTTCATTTCTCAGGAAGATTTTTGATAATATTTACTTATTGAAAATTTGTCAATAAATTGCATCTATTTTGTCAACTTTTATTTGACGAATTTTTAATTAAATTTTCAACTCATCAAGAGATATACTAGTTTTAAAACCAATCTGTATGGTTTTGGAGGGATAGTGATGAAGTGCAACCAAAAATTCCAGACTGGGCAAATGGAGACAGAAAAATTTGAGACAGGCCCAATTTGAGACAGGGACCATTTGAGACAGGGTACATTTGAGACAGGGACAATTTGAGACAGGGGCAATTTGAGACAGGGGCAATTTGAGACAGGGACAATTTCAGAAAGGGACAATTTGAGACATGGATAATTTGATACTGGGACAATTTGATGCTGGGACAATTTGATACTGGGACAATTTGAGACAGCCACAAAGCAACTGCAGATTCCTGTTGAATAGATATTCATGCAACTTCCTCTTACTGCTGTATTTAATTTCCTAATTAGATACATTCATTTTCCCAATTATTTGTCTTAATTGAAACAAAATTTGCAGAACTTTTCACCAAGCAGTGCAATTTTTGTTCGTTTTCACACCTTAAACATAAGTTATTAGGAAGAAACAGTCAAAAATGGAGGAGAAACTGAAAGGCAAATTCAGCCCAGGACAAGGCTGGGCATTCTTGGTAGAATGCCTGAATTTAAAAGTGAAATTATATTTCAAAAAGTCCCAACACAAGGATGTAAATCAAACAATCCCTCAGAATATTTCTACAACTGATAAAACCTCTCAGAAAAGCCCTTTGTCAACACAACCATTTCCGAAAACAGCAAATATAGTGGACTGATGATTGAAATGTTGTGAGAAAGGGTTTTTAATAATTTCTCCATCTTGTCCATGATCCAGTATTCTGATCAAGGATGATATAAAGCAAAAGACCAGTGATAGGCACAAAAAAAGTCAAGTCAAAGTTATCTTGGCACCAGAAGTTTTTTTTTGGGAGGGGAAAATATGTTGCTGGTTTTCATCTAACTTTATTCTACTTCAGTGGCTTTTCACCCAATTTGATTTTACCCCGAATTCCTTTTATGCCTCAATGATTTCAGGCATGCAACAAGTCCTTAACAGCAGGAGCTTTAAAAAAATATATATAGTACCTGTGACAGAATAATTTGGCACCTTAATGTACTGCTGTACCTGCACATTGACTACTGTTAGATGGCAGCCATATTAATTGAATACTAGATATTTTAATCTGTACCCTTCAAGGGTTTCAACAAATCAGGTGTGCAGAAGAACAGACTAAGAAAGATGTGCCTTGCAATGCAAGTGTGTGATTATAAAGGTTATCTTTGTATCTATTTTGTTTAATGTGGAGAAGTGTGTGAATTTCTTGGGGCTCAAAATTGAAATAAATTTTCTTTTGAGATTTCATAAAAGAAATCCCCAGCTGCACCCCACAGCTGATTGTGTGTTTTATTTTCGAATTTCTGCCTCTTTTTGTGTAAATTTAACCAACAAAAAATTGGTAGCAGAGCGTGGTTTTGATCCACAGACCTCTGGGTTATGGGCCCAGAGGTCCGTGGATATGCGCACATTTATCAAGATTGATAATAATTCCCTACCAAAAAATAAGCTCTCTCTTCTTTTTAAATATTTCATTGACGCACATATTTTATTCCAGGAAAATTGCGTGGTTGGCCACCCCTACGTACACTATAACTGCAGCAATTCGTCAGCCAGCAATGTGCTTTTGCAGCAGAATATGATGCACTTCCGTCATTTCCGGTCACGAACACACAAACAGGGGCAATGTGGTTCAATTTTGTTCGCACCCAACCAAAAAAAATCCACCTTTCTTCTACGAAAGTAGAAGGAAAGATGAAGAAAAGTGAGGCCAATAATAGAAATTATGGACCCACGCGGAAAAAGATTGCTTCGTTTCATCTCTGAGAAAGCCCGATGCAATTTTACCCTGAAATAAGGTTTCAGAAAGCACCCCTCACCAGTCCAATTTGCGGGAAACACTCTTTGGGATCCATGAAAATATCGTAAAAATAATAAGGTGTTGAATTTGAAGACAGGTTCTATATATCGAAAAGTTTTGGAAAATTGTGCAAGAAAAAGTAATCATCCTCGAGGGATACTCATAAAAAAATCACCTCGAACATTCAAATAAAATTAAAAATCACCAAGATTTTGTAAAAAATAATTCGGAATTGTTGAATTTGGAAAACGGTTCTAATGAAAAAGCTTATAGAAAAAAAAGAAGAAAATTTGCAATCGCCATCAAAGGATCCTGACAAAACCCAACCTCAACAATCAAATACAATTCAAAAACGTGAAGATAATGTAAAAATAAAATAAAAAGGTGTTGAATTTGAATATCGCTTCAAACGATATTGAAACACTGCTCGTATTGACTGCTTATTTAAAAAAAATTACGAGCAGTCGAATGCGCAGCAGATTTTAATTATTGAATCGAAGTTCTCGAAATTCCCCCGAGCGGCATTTCAAAATATTTACAATAAGCTATTTTTTGCAAGGACATCAACGACATAATTTTTAAAAAACGTTGACAAAAGAATTAAGCTTTCCTGTCCCAGTTATACAAGCCCTTCACGGAATTTTCTCTGTTCTTTCAGTGATTCCGCTCTGCAAAATCAATTGATTGCGGATTAACAGTTTAACCTATTTAAAATGCTGTGCGCAAAAAAAAAGACTTTGCACTTGAGATGGTGAATTCACACAAACTGTAAGATATATTCATGAAAAATCTCGGATGTAAAAAGTGTCAGTGCCACTACCTCCCACGTCAGAAACTGAGCTCATCTTTAATGCGAAATAAATATTGTGCATATGCATATATTTAAAATAAAAAAGAGGAAGCTTTTTCCGATAAGATGCTCACACTTTTTGGAGCTGACACCTGCTCCACCCTATCCATTCCCCTGTAATTGCATTCCATAGGGGGGGGGGGGGGGGGGTTGCAGGAATGTGAGGGGTTGCCGAAAGAACCAAATACGACCCCTCCCCCCCCCCTCCTTCTCGTTCTACAGTTTCGGGTTGCCGTCTTATTCCGAAAGGGGATAAGTTACCCCCCTGAAACATGTATACAGAAGTCATTCCCTCACTTCTGGGGCCGATTGCCCGTGAGATGGGTTCCGCATCATTTTTCCATGATCTAAACCCCATACTTTATGGTGAAGCATATATATATATATATATATAGTAACGCATAAATCTATCCCAGGTGCTATGCTACTATGGTTCTCCTTTTTTTCAAAATATAATTTATTTTTCTTTCGCTTTTTTTTATAAATCTAGCTTCCAGAACAAGAACCCCGTGGTGACCTGACCCGGATTCGGCAGCGTGACGTTGACCTGATAAGGACAATGAAGGTTTGATTCATTCTGGGTTTTTCTTACGAAATATTTTCGGCTTGTATGATAAGAAATTTTTTCGGGTAGGGGCGGTAGTCTGAATTTTGATATAAGTATGCGTGGAATGCATTCATTTCTCTTTTTGAGATGGAGAAATTTTACCTGGAAAATTCTTGAGGTTTCAAGGGGAAACAAACCAAAAATGAAACAAGACAATTGACGAGCCAGGAGGACTGTTTTTGGATTTATTGAGAGTCAATTTTAAAAATAAATACACCACAGATTCAGGAAAAAATATTTTGGAAACAAATTAATTCATTAATTTCTCACAATAGAATAACTTGCTGGTATTACTACCCCTTTTTTTTTCGTATACCAAATCGAAAAATTTGCTGACTAGAGAAATTGAAATTTTTTTTATTCGTACATGTATTTTTAATAGAGATGTCACGGGTTATAATCAAGAAATTGATCAAAAATAGATTCATTTTTTTTTTTTCAACGTTTGCAAAAAACTTGCTGCGAAAAATGAGAGGCCCAAAGACACCAGAAAATCTTTTTGAAAATATTATGTAAGGCTATTGGCATTAATCGTGCAATATTTCCATTATTGTTCACGCTTTTTTTATTTTGTGAATTTCTTCTGGTATATCTTCTGTGCATAGAAAATAATGCTTATATCAAAAGGAATAAGACAACTTTTCGCGAAGAAACGCTATGCTGAACATAAACTTCTGAAATTGTGGTATATTATATCTTGTATCTCTGCGCTGGATGCAGAACTTTCTAGGATCAAGAAGAAGATTATTTCTTGTCCCAGAATTGCGGGTATTAAACATAGCATATTGTTTTTTGGAACATATTCCGAGTAATCCTGGAAACGTTGACATGATGAACATGCCACTCACTTGACCCTTGATCCGAAATAATCCAGGATGAGGGAAATTTCTCTCACTTCAACATATACAGTAATTCCAATATTTATAGTTACAGTATTAAATGAACAGCAAATTTTAACAAAATCATGGCAAAAGTAAGTAATTTCACTAAGAAAATTTACCGCGTTAACTTGAGCAATTGAGTTCTCCAAAAATTCATTACAGTGCTGTATAACCTTGAATAATTTTCCAGAAATTTTCAAAATAAAAGCAAATTGAATCCAGCTGAGATCATTTTTCATTCAGGCAAGAATTGATGAATTTTAGCTGCAGTAAATCTCCAATTGTGGACACTTTTCACTGAAAACTTGTGTTTGCATCACCTTAAGCAGTGATTAAATAATTTGAAACCCATAAATGTACAGTTTTCATCAAGTTGAGGAAATAATAGCTGTTTGCACAAAAAACCAATCATCATTGTTTGGAACTATTGTATATTTGGATCAATTTCAACAACCTCATCATCCATAACATTTGGTTAGGATAAAATAAACAGACATTTTGCTGTGAACAATACATTTCATACCTTGAAAAGGCTGATTCAACCTACAATTCAATGCAACCTGTATTTTAAAGCAGTTACTCATGCAGAATTTTGTCGTTTGAAATATACAGAAGAATATTTAATTTTGTTGGGAATTAAGCAAAACTAACTTTTAATAAAATAAGACTGAAGGATTTTGTTGGGCTACCACTGGGGTGAATTTCACCCTATTTTAACGTTGGTGTATTTCAATTGAACATAATCATCATGCAGACACTTGAAATTTTTGCAGGATCTTTCAAACAATACACACACAATTTCAAATTTGGAATGACAGGAAAACTGTCCTTCAAGGATACTGTCACAAAAATAAAATCCAAGGAATAATTTGTCATGCTGAATAACAAACTCAAGAATCCAAATCCTTGGAAGACTTGTCTTCATATACATCTTCGTGTGAACCAGGAAAAACTCTGGTCCACAAGCCTATTTTCTCAAAACCTCCAAGGTTTACTTCATTGCCACATATCTTGAAATTCCAAAACTGTTATTTATCCTTGAAGGATAGTTTTCCTGTTTTCATCTTAATTCACTCATAAAACTTTCCTTCTTTTTCAGCTCTTATACACAACACCCAAGCAATTTGTGAGTTTTTACGTGTGTTTGAATAAGAACTTTATAATAGGGTGAAATTTCACCATGGTTGCAGCCCGATAAAATTCTTAGTTTCATTTATTTACCTCAAACTCAATTTATTCTAATTCTAAAAATCATTCTTAACAGACACTAGGCATTGGCCAGAGATGGCCGCAAAAATATAAAAACAGAGTTTCAGTGAAACCAACCTCAGAGGTCAGTTTGCACCACCTCAGGAATTCCAGGGTTTTCTCCCAAATTCCAGGAATCCCAAAGGGCGGCGGGGAAGAGGAGTTTGTACTTTGACAGACTCCTCTTCCCTCAATACCCATCTCAAAAACTTGCAACAAATGGCATGAAATTCATGAATTATCTTAATGCTCTTAAGACTTCTGATTTTACGATTGTGTTGTGTGAAAGTATGTGTGCGTTAAGTCCAAAATTCTCTGAGTTGTATTATTCTTTGGGACATTATTAAATACCGGTACTCAAGTTTTTTGGGGCCTCTATAGAAAGGCTCCCAGCCAGTCCCAGGCTGATTGCTGTGATTCCTTTATTATTATCATATTTTCTTTGTAGAGACTTCTTAGTCTCTAACAAATGCAGAGAGAAAATGAAACCATACATTATCAATTTGTCATGCATTTTTAAAATGCTTCACGACAACAATTTCGCCGCGTTGTGTGTCTCAGAGGTGTTTCTGCATGTCTGCATCTGAAAATACTGTACTCTTCAAGATCAGAGACCAATTGATTCACTGTAACGGAATTCGCTGTAAGGAAATGTCCCCTACATATATTGTATATCGAATATGAAATAAAATGAAAACGTGTCTTTCACCTGAATGAGAGACTTGTAGAAAGACCCCCACGTCAGTTTGCTCCTATACATGTTCGTCCAGTCTATATAGAGACGCCCAGCAACCCTCCGACTCATCACACGGCCCGGGTTGCGGGGTCGATGCAACCCATAAATCGATGCCTGGCACTGATTTCCCCATCCCCCCCACAGACACATATACACACTCACACGGGAGCACAACGGCGCAGAAAAAAAAGGAAGAGGGAAGTAAAAATAAAAATGAAATAAAAGATAAGGACCTTTTTCCTATCTGAACAACCACTTCTGGGCTCACGACATAAATCCACCAAATGAGTCGTTCTGTTTGAAGAAGAATTTTTTTTTGCAAATAAAAGAAATTGTTTTCTTGGGGTATGTATCGCAATAAGGTTGTTCTCTTTCGATCATTATTTTCAGGTTTCGGGTGTTTGTTTTTTATCGTGTATTCTCTGGATAATTTATTTCAAGGGTCTTACAGGCAGAAATAAAAAATAAAAAATAATTTGCGCAGCGGAATATTTTCTCCTTTCTTTTTCATGCAAGAAGTAAATAGAAGATTTTTGGCGCGGTTTTCATTTTTTAATCTTTTGGTTTTATGAGGTTTTTTTGGGCTCTTCCAATACCTGATTTTTCGGGATTTATCCGCATTCCGAGGGAAATAATTTATTTGTATTTCCTCTCAATTTAAAAAGGACACGTCAACCTGTTTTTTCTTCAAAGTTTCTCGGACTAATGGAGAAAATGCCTTGGAAACGAAATCAGAAATCCGTTCGAATATTGCCGTACTTCAGTTCAGATTATTCGCAAAAAATGTAATTATTTGGGGGGGGGTTAGCGCAGTGAAAAAAATTCAACAGTATTATTTTAATCACGGAAATTGTTCTTGCCTCTAAATTTATTGTCGGCAGGCGACAAAAATTGCAAACCACGGAATATAGTTTCCGATCCTGATTTTTTACATTATTTCTGATGCTTAATACTCATGTGTGTTCTCCTTTTGGTTCAGACAGAGATTCAAATGGATCAACCAATTTCGAAACATTTTAACCTCGGATTTTTTGTATTTCCGAAATGTTTAAAGATAATGCATTTTTTCGCTGATCCTTCACAATTACACAAGTATTTTGGAGGGGAACTGCATAGAAAAATCAAATCTGATGCGTTTTCAAAATTTTGGATTCTGTATTCCTTTTTTATTGTGATATAGAACATTCAACTTTTCATTATTTGGAGATAACAATAAGTCTGTGATTAAAATTTTTCAGCATTCCCTTCGATGTCATAGATATCTTTCAACTTTTGTTGAAGTGAAAAAAAATCGCTCGCATATCAACCGGACATTGTTCCATCTTAAAACAGATGGTGTCTCACTCAAAGCACATTTTCTACAACGAACTTCTCTGTGAAAAGATTATTTGTTTGTCCCAGCAGAGCAGAGTTCATTCCACATGTTATGGGGATCTTTTCCTGCAAACGTAATTCTCTTAACCACAATTTTTTCTGACTCCTTCAATTTCATTGTAGCTGAGAGAGTTTTTAAAAATATATAATTTTGAAATATTCAGTTTTCGCTTTTACTTCATCGCAGGTAATTCTTCACATCTCGTTAAATCTTAAAGAAATAGGTGAAAGATAGTAAAAGGGTGTTCTGAATATGCAATTTTTTATAAACTTTTTTCTTTCTATACAGCTAGCAAAAATTTGGCATTTTCTTGGTCGGGGTTTTGCAAGGGGAAAAAATACCGTGGGATCCTCCACAGGCTTCCACCCATCGCTCAATATTCTTTTTTTTTCTCCCCATAAGTAAGACAGGAACAAACTGTGCCGCGAACGGATGAGTTATTCTGGGTGCGCATTGAGGTTCAGAGATCTCTGGAACGATCTTTTCGTCGCCTAATGTTTCTAAGGATCCCAAAATGCTCATCACCAAGAGGAATATGAGATATAGATAGAGAGAAGGATAAAGAGAGACAGGGGTGTGTATAGGAGGGATGGCCTTTAAATTTCTCCAATTGGTGTAGGTGATGAGTTTGAATGAATGAATGAATGAACAGAACACTTTATTTGCCGCTTTTCAGCATTCACAAGGTTCAATCAAGATTTCCACAACCAAACCCCCTTCCCGCCCAACCCAAATCCACTCAATGACATTTTAATCACTTCAGAGCAGGAAAGCACAAATTGATAA
>CAJPEX010002620.1:18958-37095 GCA_905338405.1 Notodromas monacha
CTTTTTGAAAACGTGGTTTTTTAGATTAATTTTTTAATCTACTAAATTTTTTTGTGCTTTTTAGTCTTACTTGAAAAACGTGGTTTTTTAGATTAATTTTTTAATCTACTATAATTATTTTATTCTTTTTAAAAAATATTCTTATAATTATTCTTTTCACAAAAGATTGCATTGTCATCAGTTTCTAAGCTATCCTGAAAGTTTCAGCTTGCTAGCTAGTTGGGAAGTGAGCAAAATTTGAGTTGCAAAATTTGATCCGGACAAACAAACGGACAAGAAAGCGAGTTAATAAAAACGTGTTAAAATGGGGTGGGACTCAGTTTGACAGGTGATCAGTTGGAATCAAAACACTCAATAATTGATCCCTTGCCAAATTCAATGTTTTTTGCAGACCTGCTCCTGCATGATATCCAGTATTTGATTTGGCACACATTTTAGGCAATATGTTTCCCATTCAACCTGATGAGTGGGCAAAAAAATTATTTTCAAGTTGAAGTTTCTTTGACTTCAAAATAATTGTTTGTCCACTCTGTTTGGAAGATAAACATAGCTTGAAATGTGTGTCAAATCCCCATGCGCCAAATTTCCAATAATTTGGTTTTAAAAATGATGATGAATTCTAGAATCTATAGAGAATCTGGAGATTTTGTTGAGTATAACTGAGGAGACATTACGTACCTCATGTCTTGAACTTATGGAAGATCCCTCTTAGTTCTTGATTAAGATGCATAACTTCCAGATAAGTCGTATCTTCATTGTTATTCGGAAAACGTCTGCGAAGAACGCCTTCATAATCATGGAGAGTTAATTAGGTTTCGGAGGATGACGAGAAGATGATGAAGACGTCTTTGGGGAGGAAATTAAGCCTTTGAGGATTTTCATATGCAAATTTCGGAAATATTAAATAATTCCACAGCATTCCATCAGTTCAGGGTTCATTCTTTATGAATAATTATTGTTAATGGAAAGAGAGAGAAGGATGACCTGGTTTTTTAAGTGCGGAGGAGGAATTTATGCAAGGAAATCATGATTGGATGCATTTTCTTATCCTTCTCTTTCTGAATTACAAACCAATTTTCCGATCTTGGCTAATTTGGAATGCAGAAAGATTAAATTTTGAAGAGCCAACTCAGTGATTCAAGTAAATTGTTCAAGATTTGCAGTAAAAGTATCTGAAATTTACTGATATTTACTCCAAATGATATCACTGATTTTTTTACATCTGTTATTGATTCACTTAATTATTCTGTGTTTTTTTTTTACTCCATGGGCAAGTTTTTTTTACTTTTTCAGTCTAGAAAAGCACCTTGCAGTTTTCAGATTTTCTTTGAAAGCTCGAGAATGTTTCCAGATTTCACGTTGATTTGGCTATTTCTGTGTGGAAAAAAAACTTTATTTTACAACACAAGTTTATCAGCTGCTTTCCCCACTTTGAGCAATTACTGCCAATTGTAATCCAATTCAGAACGCATTCTCTTTCTATTGGAAATGATGATCTTACCAAGTCTGGTTTTTACACTAACACTGTTGTGACTGGTTGCACAGGTTGAATATCTCTACAAATATCTTGCCTATACAATGATTTGCTCATGTTGGGATCTCTATACAGCAAAAATCCCTCTACAACAAATTGTCATAGTCTCTTGGATTATGTTCTAGAAAGAGTTCAGGCGTGGTTCATTTTTTTCAAGACATACCAGCATTGTTCTGGAAATTTTGGCAAAGTGTCCATACTATCAAACACTCACCAAATGTATATAGGGTCACATTTCTTTGTTAATTCGAAATGTCTAAAAATGCGATTGTCCTTACGTTGAGGCATCCACGTACTTAATTTCCAAAATATATTTCTTGAACAGTGTTGTCATGTCCCAAAGTGGAGCAGCTGCTGCATCTGGCTGCAACTGGCCGAGAAAACTTGTTGCATTTCAAGGTCAGTGAGCCTTGCTATAATCCTACTTTTGCAAGACTCACTGAGCCTCACCCAAGGCCAAGAAGTGGTCATCACTTCCGTGATCTCCCCAAAATTGGCAAATCCTGACCAAGTCTGAGCACCTGAGTATAAAAGCCTTCATTCCTCTTTGAGAGGAGAAGTGAGAATCTAGTATTGAAGGGCCTTTCAACTTAAATTACGGTATTCATTCTTTTTAGCAAACCAACCGTGCAATCTTAAAATTGACTCTGCGATTCCAAACAACCATTTCATCAACAGCCAAATGACAATCTGGCCAATGAGAATGATCTCCTCGGAAAAGAATTTGAGTTCTCATTCAAAACTTGCATTCTGATGGCTGCACAATTCAATTCATTTGTCTGGGATCCAATGGACCCATGAAAATTGTATCATGATTTTGGCATGTGAAACGTTTGTTCAGGTCATTTTGTATTATTTATGAAGCATTGATTTTCCAATCAATCAAGTACTTTCTCTCTCTTCCTGTCACACTTGACACAACAACAAAAAATTACACCCACAAATGTTCAGGTCACCCAAATGTTGGCCAGGGAATGAGGGATCCATCATCAACCCACCGAAAGATAACCCGACCCCGCAAAACCGGGTACTGCCTACTGCTATCAACACAGAGTCATCCCCGTGCCTCATTTCGCCCGAATGCCCACTTCTTAATAAAGAATCAGATGCCTTGTATACCCTCCTTTCTGTCTCTTTTTTTTCTTTTTTTTTTAGTAGCTCTCAGAATGATAAATTAGCCTTACTTCCGCAGGCTATATACCAAACCAGGAAAAAGGGGGTTGGGGTGGGGTCGTGGGTGGGGTTTAGGAACGCCATGATGACGAGAGAGAAACTATACTCGAGGCTCTTGAGAACCCCCCACGTATTTCGCCTTTTCCACCACTTCCGTTTGCATTCGAAGTGCTCAAGAAGGCACAACAAGAACCCTGAACTTGACTTAATGACTTGGCTTCTCTCTGAGAGAGAGAGAGAGCTATTCTAAACCTGGAGTGTTTTAATCAGGGGGGATTTGAAATAATACTAAAAAAAGGAGAGAGAAAGATGGCACAGAGTTCAATTGGGTTTTCCAAGAGCTATATGTATATGAGCTGCTGTGGCTGCATGGTGCTGGTGGTGGTGGTGAAATGGAAAGGTGAAGGAGGGAAATTCATCAGACATTCCTTTGTCTTGGTAATTTATATTTTTTCTATTTTTTTTTTTATCCAGAGAAATCCTGGGTTTTCAAGCAATTGAATTATATAACTGTCTCACTTTGAAAAGATGGAACTTTTATTTGTCATCTAATTAGTGATGTGCATGAATGGATTAACTGTATATAAGCTTTATATTTGCCAATGGTCATCATCAGGGTTCACAAGGCTTCACAAACCTTTGCCCTTTTGAAGAAAATTTTAAATTTCCATTTCAAATGATGGGTTTAAATTTCAAGAGCATTGGTTGAGAAAACCACAAAAGTTACTTTTAGTACCATGAGATTCCAGTTGTCTTTTTCAAGAGCCTTGGAAGATTAGATTATATTTAGAAAATATGTATTCTGGAGTATCTGGACATATATGCGTGTATCTTCCAAATTTAAATGAAATTCTTCGTACCAATTATCTGCCTGATTCTATGACCAAAACAAAATCCAGTTTTTCACAACTTTACATGCCTTGAAATTCCATATTGAAGAATAAAATTCAATGGATATCTGGGGCAGAAATTATCAGAGCAATTCCTTCAGCAATTTCCGGGAAGCAAATTTCACCAGCAGACAATATTTGGTTGTTTTACTAATGAGCTGATCCAGTTTATTTTCAGACGCAGAAAACTACAGCCCAGAAAGGGCTAGAATGTTCTTGAATGATCTTAGTATTCAAACCTTGGTTTGTTGCGTGTTTTCCTTTTATTTTTAAACAGGAAAAAGAAAAAGAAAAGGAGTTCTGTTTTAGATCATGGTTTGCTCACCCCTGGATGCCAACCTGGAGCCAGCAGGGACCTGATTTTGTGACTGGTTTTCTCAAGATTGCAAGGTTTTATTTTCCCAATGATTTTTGGTGTCAGTGTATAAAAAGAGTGAATTCTTTTGTGGAAAGCATCAGAACATTTTCAGCTGTGAAATCTGAAGGTTCCCTACCATCTTGGGGATTGTTGTGAGATAAAACTGTTGTTAGTGGAGTACATGCCTAAATTCTTCTTCAAACATTGGCTTTGTTTAATCCTTGGACAGCAAAGGGTTCTTTCCCATCACCGGCCGAAATTGGATTATTTTTGTATGCTAAGGCGTTTTAATTTTTCTGAAGGTCAGAAAAGACCTTCCAGGTGGGCTGAAAAATCGGGGGTTGTTTGACCCTAGACAAGAGTTAATTACCCAAAGATGGGTTTGTATTTTACCATCGGCAGTTTCTGCCGAGTTGTTGTGTTTTAATTTAATTTTTGGTGCCCTGTTGAAGGGTTGGTTTCTTTTTAGCTGAAGACGCGCCCCGAGGCGCGTTAAAAAATGCGTCGATTTCTAACCTTCCTCTGTTCTCAAGAAAAAATTCCGCACAAAAACTACAGCCCAGAAAGGGCTAGAATGTTCTTGAATGATCTTAGTATTCAAACAGGAAAAAGAAAAAGAAAAGGAGTTCTGTTTTAGATCATGGTTTGCTCACCCCTGGATGCCAACCTGGAGGCAGGGGCCGGACCTGGTTTTGTGACTGGTTTTTCTCAAGATTGCAAGGTTTTATTTTCCCAATGATTTTTTGTGTCTGTGTATAAAAAGGGTGAATTCTTTTGTGGAAAGCATCAGAACATTTTTGGCTGTGAAATCTGAAGGTTCCCTACCATCTTGGGGATTGTTGTGAGATAAAACTGTTGTTAGTGGAGTACATGCCTAAATTCTTCTTCGAACATTGGCTTTGTTTAATCCTTGGACAGTAAAGGGTTCTTTCCCATCACCGGCCAAAATTGGATTATTTTCGTATGCTAAGGCGTTTTGATTTTTCTGAAGGTCAGAAAAGACCTTCCAGGTGGGCTGAGGCAAAGTCTGAATTAATCCAAGAAAAGCCCATTGCTTAGCATAGCATTTTTTCATTTTCCCACAAAATCTTTCTGTGCAAAAAGAAAAAAACATCGGATTTTTCCCCAACTTTGTCCTCATATCCCTGTTGTCCTTTTTTTATTTTCTGCCATGAGGTGCAACAAAATTTTGCAAAAATAGTCCAACTTTGCCGCCCAAGGGTTAAAGCGCAATGTCAACTTTCCATCTACAGGCAAGTGCAGCTTGAAAAATTTAACTACAGATCTCCAAAAGATATATTTGAATTTTTTGAAGAATTATCTTGATCCGAGACCATGAGAATATAAGGATTCATCATGCAAATCATTGTTCATATGTTTTTTTCGATTTTTTTTTCTTCATGAAACATGAGCTTTGAGATAATCCTAGACAAATTATACGTTAATTTTGATTTGAAGATTTTTGGAAAACAGAAGTTTGATAAGAAAAAGTTCAATTGCTTTTCTCCCAAGGATAAGTAAATGATATTGGGGTGAAATGGGAGGTTTCAAGATCAAATATTTTGTCAAAAAATTCATTTATAAATTTTGAAAATTTTATAAATTTTTGATTTTAATGCAAGAAATGCGTGTAACGAATCCAGTGTTTTCACATTGAGATGAAGCATGTCATTTCATTTTGGTTTCACTGCAATTTTTATGCATTTCGAAATTTCATTTTGGAGCTTGACGTATTTTCTTTAGAAATGTGTTTTGCGGGACAATGTGTGTACCATTTTTATTGTATTTTCTTCGGAAGAATTGAATTTTTCACAAATTGAACAGTACATAAGCATTGCATTTTCCAAGTTCTGGGCTATTTTAATGTTGGCGACAATGCAAAAGAATTTATCAGACACTTCCGAAGAATTCCGGTAATTTTGATGCCTCGAAAATTTTGCAAATACTGTACTGTATTAGGAAAATATTTGCAGGAAGAAGAAGATCGCAGTCACTCAGATCTTAGCTATAGTTTTCATTGGAAAAAATATTCCACTTCTGAGGGTGAGGTTTCGAAATGAAATATGTTGAAGAGCATTACATTTTCTCGCTGGAAAGGATCATCTTGTTAAATTCACTCGTTTGATTTCTGCTTTTGGAGAATGGAACATTTACAGAATTAGTTCCCGCGTGCAAATATAATTCGGAAAAAAATTCCTTCAAATATTCCGATTAAACTTGCTTTTTGAATGTCCACAAATCAGCATTCGAAAGCAGATTGTTGTAAAACTTTCGGTGATTCCGGAAATTCTTTGAATTTTCAGACCGTTGGCATAAATTTGAATATTTTCTGCGGAAGAAATAGTTCGTCTCGAAGAGCAAACAAATAATTTCTTGAAAAGTTTTCGAACAGAAAATTGCAAAAATCCCATCCTATATAGACGTTCATCTAAAAAATTTTCGATTTCGATAAGGATTCCTCAAAAAGTAACGCTGTACATTTTTTTATTGCGTGCGTCTCAGAGCTTCTTTTCTTGGAAATATTCACGGCTAAAAAGAAAAATAAAAAGGGCGATGAACTAACCTGAATTTCCCTCAGTCGACGACGTGGACAAGTTTTCGCAAGGCAAAATATTTCCAGTTTTCGCCAACTTGAAATTTCCAGCATCGCAACTGCTGCGTAATTTTTCCCGCGAAACTGGTTCGGCAAAATCCCACTTTTTTTTTTTAGTCTCAGAAAAACACACCACGTTTTCTTTCTTTCTTTTCTGCACGAATCTTCACATGATTTTCACTTCCTTTTCGCATTTATTTTGTCCGATTTTCTGCGAACGCCGAAACTGTTGGACACCAAAATACTATTTGAATTCAGAAATGAAAGGCGATGATCGTGAAACTCTTTATTTGGGCTTCGGATGATGTGCTCTCATTTGGAAAATTATTCAAACATATTTTGATACACTTTAAAAATACATTTTCAACAAGTTGTGAAGCTTTAATTCATAGAAACGTTTGAGAACTTGAAAACAAAAAAGAACAGGTGTCAAAGAATCGAAGTATAATTGACTCGGAAATTTAGAAAAATGCATGAAAATTAGTAAAACTTTTCTCAAAATGATACTCTTCGTCTAAACTTCATAAAACTTCCCATCCCCGAGTTTACAAAACATTTTCACAGGTTTTCCCATTTATAAACTCAGTCACATTGAGTCTTTGTCCAAACAAAAAATACGGTAATTTGCATGTTCTCTTGCAGCCTGTCGATAAAAAAATCCCTTTTGAATTCCGAAAACAGTCGTCGTCCAGCAAAGGAAAACAAAAAAATAAGCTTTCGATGAAAAATGTCTCTCTGAATTCCGAAAACAGTCTAACTAGACAACAGACGATCGATTTAAAAATTACAACGTTAATCTCGAACATATCAATAACTGAGTAAACCAAAAGTGACGAGAATAACATTAATTTTTTTTCTTTTAAGAGATTTTTTATTTTAAAATAAATTAAAATAATATCAATTTTAAAATTTATGTTACCACTCTTCACCAAGCACCCCTCAAATGTAAAAAAAAAAACGCAAAAAAGCCCTCTTCACCAACTATTATGTATACTGTATATAAAATAAAAATCGTCCGACGAAAAAAAAAAAAGAACACCCTTCGCGGAAATTCTCGAGCACTGTGTTGCCAGGTTGAGGAAGAGCAAACTTTTCGCCGAGAAATGAGACATCACGCAGCAAAAGATAAAAGAAGTTTACAGCATAACATGAAGAAAATACATTCTTTATATATTATACAGAGAACGAGTAAAAGAAAGAAAGAGAGACAGAAGAAATTTACGAACACCCGTGATGCTGAAATGAAGCGCTGAATGTACGAGGTCCAGCAAACATTTTTCACACAACATACCGAAGGGGGTTTCTTTTCCTTCTCTCACCCTCACCTTTTTTCGCTCACTCTCTCTCACTCACTTCCGGATTAAAGATCCCCGGAGAAGAAAAAAAAACAAAACTCACGGTGGCTCTCATCAGCAGGACCAGGGTCCGGGGTCAAGGCCCAGCCCAGCTCCAGCCCAACCCAGACCAGACCAGAAGCACAACTGGGGGCAACTTGGATCCCGCACACGCAGGACAAGGTGTGTGGGTTATACGTACGGTATGTTACTGTACATGTACAGTATATATACTGCTGGGCCTACTGCTGCTGCTGCTGCTGCTGGCTCATCCCCACCCTAACTCACACAGCAGCAGCAGAGACTTGAATACATTTATCTATATACAATATATATATATATATATATATATATATATATATATATATACAGTATATACATTTACAGTATATATGTATATATATACAGTATACAGGCAGCAGCAGGGAAAAAGCGCGGGTGCTGTATAAGGGCTCATGCACACCCATGCACCTATTTGCTGAAGTTGGTGATGGTATGCCTTACACTGACATCACTGATATACTCTATATACAGGTGAACCTCAATAACTTGAATCTCTCTAAGTTGAATAACCCCCTATATAAGTCAAAATTTTTCAGGTCCCTATTGGAATCCCCTTAGAAACAATACATTAACCCTTGGGTGGCAAAGTTGAACTATTTTTGCAAAATTTTGTTGCACCTCACAGAGAAGAAAAGAAAAAAATGACAAGAGGGAGTTGAGGACAAAGTCAGGAGAAATCCCTTTTTTTTTCTTTTTGCGCAGAAAAATTTAGCAGGAAAATAAAAGAAATGGTATGTTATGCAACAGACTTTTTGCAGATTAATCCCGACTTTGCCTCAGCCCACCTGGAAACGGCTTTTCTGACCTTTCAGAAAACTTAAAATGACCAAGGAGACAAAAATAATCTGACTTTGGCCGGCAATGGGAAAGAACACTCTGCTGTCCAAGGGTTAAAAACCTCCATAAGTCAAATTTTCTGTGGCCTGTTGGCAATATTTTTCTTGGCCCAAGAAATAAAAAATCAATAAAAGCAGGAATTTGTGCTTTACAGGAAGTGAAAGACTTGTGTTGTCTGATATCAAATAAACAACTTCAGATTGAATATATATAAAAGAATATATTTTATTCACAACCAAATTTGTTCAAGACAAAATATAACAAAAACAGACAAGTCTTAAAGAGGTCTTGGAAACAAACCCGAGTATTTCCTGGATAACACTTGGTTGGGCAAATGAACCCCCAACTTCAAGTTCAGCAGCCTTTCAACTCATTTAAGAAGCCATTTAAGCCCCAGAATATCACCATTTGCATTTTTTTCTAAGTTTCCCCCAAAAAAGGGCTTTGTATTGAAATTCGAATCTATGTAATTCAAAACGTCCCTAACTCCAAACCACCCTAAGTCACATTTTTTTGCAGGTTCCGGGAAATGTGGCTTAGAGAGGTTCAACTGTAGTAGGAAGAAAAAATGAGAGGGAAAATGTGAATTAGGTTTTGCAATTTTTTCAAAGTTGCATTTTGAATTTTTAGAGAAAGGAATGCATAAAAGCTGACTGCCTCTGAAGGTGGTTTTCCCTCCCACACAACAGACTAAATCCGCATAACAGACTTATATGTTGGTTTTAAATTGATGGTAAAAAGTAAAAATATTAATTTTTTTTTATTGAATGTGCATAACAGACTTTTCACACAAGAAACAAGTCTGTTGCACATATTAAGTCAGTTCTGCGGAGGTTGACTGTAATTAAAAAGAATTTAGTCCCAAGATGTTTGTTGAAATGAGCTTTAATTCGGATTTGACATGATTTGCATGATGGACTCTTCTCTTGTTTTATTTATTTTTTTAATGTCACTATATATCTCCTCAGACTTTAAATAAGATGGAAAGAGAGTAAGTGGTCCCTTTCACCAGAGGGTTCAAACCCATATAAGCACCCACGATGTGGGATTCCCATAGGGCACCTGGTTTTCCCAGCATGGATGTATGACATTCCAGGCATGCCCATCATATCATAACGCCTCCGCTCAACGCATTTCTGGTTTTTTCATATCTTGACGTTTTCTTGAAATTCGCTTGATGATTCTTGATCCTCCATCAGCACAATTTTTTTTTTTTATTTGGTATGCATACAACGTACTCTTCAACACAGAATACGTAGGTACAGTGTTTATGTATATGTATGGAGTATTTTGATCCTGACGGTGGAATTTAATTTGTATTCGAGTCTGTTTTCAATTTTTCACTGCGACAGACGAGTGTTATTAGATTCGAAACCTTTCCCTTGAACTTAACATTTTCATCGTTTTTATTTTATTTTTTGTGGATTTTGTCTGGCGTTGGGGACTTTTATGTGGTGAAAAATAATGAAGTCTATAAATATTTATTTTACCTGATTTTTGAAGTTTTTGACATCTTGTGAATATTATTTCGGGTCTGTTCAGCCCATTGAAATGATCAGTGTTCTGCATTTTGAGGTTTTGAGTAATTGTGAGTAAAATTTATAAAATTGACAACCCTTGTGAAAATGCTTGGATCAGACAGCCAAATGATCAATGTGTAGCAAGATTAAAATACTTAAATTTGAATACCTTTAGGTAAAATTTGAAAATACAGTCAACCCCCTGCACAATAATGGACTTAATTTGTACAACAGATTAATCTGTTGTGTGAAAAATCTGTGTTTGGAATTCAATTACTGTATTGAAAAATTAAAATGTTTAACTTTTACAAATAATTTTGAACCAACAGAAGTCTTTTATGTGGATTTAGTCTGTTGCGCTGGAGGTAAAACTACCTCCAGATGTGGTCTGTTGTGCAAAAATTCGTTGTGCAGGGTAAACTGTATCTATGAATGAATGAACAGAAAACTTTATTTGCCTCTTTTCAGCGTTCACAAGGCACAACCGAGACTCACGCATCCAAACCACTCCCCACCCAACCCAACTCCCACCAAAGACATTCAATCACTTCAAATCAAGAAACAAAGCACAAACCAATGACAAAAACAGAAGAGAACACACTCAACAAAATAAAATAAAACTGGACATCCTACACATATGCTGCATACACCCACCCATCCCCAATATTGAAGAAAAAGCAGCAGTAAAAGTGTATTTAAAGCACAAGGTCTTCAGCCTGTTTCTGTAAATTTTATATCTTTCTTAAGCTGATTTCTATCCATTTGAAATGCTGTACATAAGAAGAGAAGGTGCTCTGGTGATGCCCAAACTAATGTATTTATGCTGCAGGAGTTACACCCCTTAGAAATCTTTGAGTGTTGGATGAATTTTTTACTAAAGTGCCATGAATTTGTTAAAATAGCTACAGCATCATGTATTAATCTAACATCCCATTAAGTGTATCTAGAACCTCTGAAACATTGAAGAGCCATTTTCAGAATGTCCAAGACTATGGAATTACTCAAATGTGAGCATTTTTGATGGGAATATTTGGTTTACAATAGAAAGGTTTTTCTGAGAGCCATTTTTGCAGATTTTTTGCTATCCAAGTCATTTAATTGGATTATTCAGGGACCCATTTCAAAACCTTTGTTACCTCTTTATTTTAATTGTATCGCTTTTGTTCAACACATTTTCTATAGAACATCATGTATATTATATATACTATATCCAGGTCCAAGCAATTTTTTTTATTGAAGCATTTAAAAATCCTATTCCTGATATATACAAGTTTCAAAAAGGGCAGCAATTTAGAGACTTATTTCATGTGAAATTCTCCTTTTTTGTTTTCTCTAGAAAATTCACGAGTTCTCTCTATCATGACCGAATGTCAAAGTTCACATTTGATAGGCATCTGCTGCTGTACACGTTATAGTTTCCCGTTTTGACAAAATAAAGTTTGCAGATGGACTCGATTTCAAGTTTCAAAGGCAGCCAAATGTCGTCGCACGATTGCTACAATTTTCAAAATCCACTTCCTTCTGGAATGGTGTTGCTTCCATACATATAAGTGATGCAATCAGACGAGTGCAAACTTACAAACGAGAAAAACTTGACTGTAAAATGCCGCCATCAGAAACCTTCATTGTGTTTCGCAGTTGATTCATGTCGTGTATTTTAAATTCAAATGATGAAACTTGTTCAAGATGCGATGGAACTCGAGAGAATAAAATGAACTTTTAACATTTGCGAAAATTTAAAAGGAGAAACCCCCGGGGGGGGGGGTTATAATACGGGTGTCTTGGAGGATTTCTGGAAACCCCTACTGGAACAGCATTCCATGTACTTTAACCAGAATAATAAGTGTGTGGCAGATGTGATCCACTATAGCTATAATCCCTTAACCCAAGGCACTTAGTCAGTATTGCATCTCATCACCCATGACCACAATTTATCCGAAATGTGGTCCTTGAAGCACAAGAACCACAGACTTTCCAAATTTTTACAGTAATTCAAGAGATTTTATTTTTCATTTTTTTTAGTCGGCAAATATATTCCCAAGACTCGAGACTGAGAAGATAAAAATCTTGGATATGGTAAAATGGGAATATTATATATAATTTCTCCATTTGGATAAAAAGGGCACATTTTTAAATTTCATATTGATAATTTAATAAATGAAAAATGCATGACGCTTCACAATCAAGCAATATTTTTTTCTCAATCCTCAACTTTACGGAGAAAAATTCGTCAACGTCCTCTTTTTATAGATTCGAATTTGCTTCATTGAAAATCTTCAGAAAATTACTCTTGTGTGCGTTTGTTCGGAAATTTGATATTAGAAAAAATACATAAGTTTAGAGGGATTTCAAATCTTTTACTTCAAGGAGAAAAATGCTTTTCAATTTTTGTTAACTGCTGAACAGAATTCAAAATTCTTGGATAAAACCTATCAGAAAATTACATAAGCTTCTGATTTTTGGCAGAATGATGATCCCCGATGAAGGGATACATTTTTCAAAGGAAATTTATAATTAATATAGCAATGTTATATTTTTATTATCTTGGATTTCTCCGAGGAAACATCGTCGAAGTAATTTTTCTAGGAAATTGTTGCAGAAAATTTTAATTAACTGGACGAAAATCCGCAGAAAACTCAATAATGCATGTGTTTTTATTCACACTGAAGATTCCTTTTTAAAATGTATATTTTTCTAGGGTCTGCACAATTAAACAGAATGCAGTGAATTTTTTTTTTCGGAAAACAATTCGTCCTCATAATTATCAAGGAAAAATGCTAAGTAACAATTGAATCTCGTCGATTGAAATTATTCGAAAAATCTTTGCGTATGATCTTGTTTTTCAGAAAGTGAATCCTTGTGGAAAAAACACTATTTAATATATAATAGTTGAAAGACATTTAAATTCACTAGCGCAAAAAATTTTTTTTTCGAATTTTGGACCTTTTCCCCGGGAAGAAAAATCGTCACCATCATTCTTGCAGAAAAATGTGCTACACACAACATTCGAATTTTCCTGGATGCCAATATTTATATATGCTCAGGAAAATTCGCCGGATACAAATGGGATTTTTCCACGAATTGACACATTCGAAGTACAGCTTTATGTATTTCTGAGACTTTCAGCAATATTTCTTCCGCCTCGAAATCTTCTGGGCAGTTTTCCAGCAGGACCTCGTCGGGAAAATCGCTGAAATATTCCGCCAGCTCGGTTAAACTTATTGACAAATAATTTATTATATAGAGACCGAATCTATCTTCAAATTTCCTTCACTCTGAGTTTTCAGAATTGAGCTTTTCTATTCGGGTGCAGGAGTTTTCTTCATGAATTACATTTTTGGGGAGTGTCGATTTGTAAGCGATTATTACCTTTTGAAAATATATTTTTCTGAAAAAAAAGAAATTTTATTTTCTTCAAGAATTTGGTAATAAATACCTTGTGGGATTTTCTGTTTCAAGCACGGACAAATCCACTCACAACTCGTCCAATTAAGGCTGGACTGCTTGTGTTGTTTTTAGAATTGAGATAATTAAAAGTGTAGAAAATCTCTTGTATTCGCAGTACTCTGATAATCCGAGAGAATCGGTCCATGAAATCGATGTGCAGGCAGTAACTTCACAGAAATTTTGTAAAGCAGATCGAAAGGATTTTCCAAGTTTTTCATCAGCGTCACTAACAGGAAAATTTTCATGACATACAAGAAAAATAAAATTCCTTGATTCAAAATGATTTCAAAAAAAGATCTATAGGAAAAATCTGAGAAAGGGAAAATTCACAACAGGTCCAATTCAAGACAGGGCCAATGTGAGACAGTATGATACTGCAGCTATTTTGACAAATTCATGGCACTTCAGTAAAAAATTCATCTAATTTTCAAAAGTGTCCAAGTGGTGTAAAACCTGCAGCATAAATACATTAGTTTTTGCATCACCAGAGCACTTTCTCTTCTTATGTCCAGCATTTCATACTGATAGAAACAAGCTCAAGAAAGATTTACAAGTATTGGAATTCAATGAAGAGACCCTCTCTGAAATCTTAAAGGATCCAGATAAACTGTTGGCCTTATATGATTTCTTATCAAAGAGTCTCTCTAATTTGTTCATTCAACTAAACCTCATACAGAAACAAGCTGAAGATCTTGTGCTTTAAATTAATTTTTACATATATTTTGTTTTCAATGTCAGGGAATGAATAGGTGTATGCATACATGTCAGATGTCCAGTAGTATTTCATGTTGCATTGTATTTTCTTTTATTTTTGTTATCATTTGCACTTTTCTGCTCTGAAGTGATTAGATGTCATTGAGTGGATTTGGGTTGGGTGGGAAGGGAGAGGGGAATGCAAATTGCTGTTTAACGCTGTCGAGCCCGAAACAAAGCAGGAACCCTTGTGAATGCTGAAAAGTGGCATATAAAGTGTTCTGTTCATTTATTCATTCATGTGAGACAGAAACCTTTGGGACCGGAGACAATTTGAGACAGAAGGTACATTTGGAGACATAAATTTTGAAACAAGGACTATATGAGAAAAAAGCATTTCCTTGCTTTCATTCCTCTCTTCATCCATTGTAATACACTGCAATGCACATGAAAACATCAGAACACCCTTTATCTTTTTTTTCAATATTGGTAGAGGTAAGCTGCAAAAATGTTATCTTACGGTCATGAAAAATTACAAATTTCTATACATTACTCCTGGTTATTTATAAAAGAAAACCTGTATAGCACAGAAGTATATTGGAATATTTCTAAAACTGCATATTTCAAAAATGTAAATTGTTGCAAAAAATACAAAATTCCCCAATATAAAATATACAATTCCCCAAGATACACAAAGAGAAATGGAAAACCAGAAAATTAAAGTGTAAAAGAAAGTAATTGTATGTGCAGATTTACTTGGGGACTGTCTCAAATTGTCCTGGTCTCATATATGGTCCCTATATCTCCAAATGCCCATGTCTCCAATTGTCCCAGTCTCCAAAAGTTTCTGTCTCAAATTGTCCCTGTCTCAAATTTTGTGTATCAATTTGTAAGTATCCCTTCAAAAACAATTATTTCAGGCTTGTATTTGCACATTTTTTGTTGGCACACAAGCAATTATATAAGGGGTGAATCACTACCTGGATTTTTGTTTAACACTGTTCAAGACTCATTTTTGCAAAACATATACCCAATTATTGTTTGAATGCATGGGTTTCTGTGTGATTTACACCTCAAGACCTTGAGGCCCTCTCACGCATTTCCGCAAAATTACGACATTCCGAAAGATTCATTCGCTGAAATACATATGGCATCAGAGATATATCCCAGGAATAAATCTCGTACGATTTTCATTTCGGAAATTCAGCGAAAACAGAAGAATATAGGAATGCGACAAAAGGAAATTGCATTCCGAAAACCAAAACGACGACGAGAGACGTTTATTCGCATTTCGCAACGTTAGCATCAGGGCGCAATTCCGCAACGTGCTTTGCAGGCGAATGCGGTTCTTCCGCGGATTTTCCTTATATTCCGGCAAATAAAAATAAAAATAAAAATTCCGAAAAAAGCAAAAGAAAGAAGGCAATAAAGTGTTTTCTTCCCTTCTTTTCGCGTGGGCGTTTGCACAGAAGGCAAATCCGAAACGAGCCCCTCCCTCTATATATACTGGGAACCCGTATAGTTTGTAAACTCGAGCACGTTTGAGGGACATTTTTTTTTATTTTTTCTGTGGTCGTTTTCGGGGGTTCTTGGTGCTGGTGGAGGGTGGGGGGGGGGGGGGTTTGGGTATAGGTCAGGAATGCATGTTTTCAGCTTTATATGCCGCATCTATACCCCCGAAAAAGCGCGGGGGGGTTAAAGCGAGCCCATTCCTTCACATCCAAGTGCGGGACCCACTCTGAACCCTTGCTGTGCCATGATGAGGAACCCGATTCCAAGCTTTTTATTCATTTTTTTTTTATATTCTTCTCTTACTTTCTGTATATATGCGTTCATATGAATAGGTCACAAGTCGGACCCAGTTATACTGCATATATATATATATATATATTTACCCTTTTAGTTTGACCTCTGGAATGAGATGGCAAGGCGACTGGTTGCTTGAAAGTTTGGAGGCTTTATTTGAGTTAAAATCGCATTTGTTGATGGTGTTGTGGAAAGAAGACTTTTGAGAAAATCCAACAAAGAATCCCCCCTCTTAAGAGCTTACCATGACTTATTTGATTTAATTTTCTTTTGTTTTGATTTTTGATTTTTCACATTTTCATTCTTTGCCATTTTCAACTTTCAAATTTGTTGCTTTTTTCAATTTTTACTTCGATTTTTTCCATGTTTATTTTTTCTTCTCTTTTTAATCCCAATCAGAAACAGGGATGGTTAAACCTAGTGAATGCTGTAATCTTTATTATCACTCACAAGCAGCCTTTGAGTCAAAATGTTTAATTTTACATTTTGAGAGGAAACTCATCTCAATTTTTTATTAAATACTTATGGTTTATTCTCTTTTATTTATTGCAGTGATGTTATATGTTTGAAGAAATTCCTTTCTATTTATTGTGTTATGCTTTTGGAGTTGCTTCAATAAATTATTGTGTTGCTGACATTCAATCATGGAATAAATAATTTGAAAAAACAAGGAAGATGAATTGAAGGTAGTTCCTTATTGAATATATTTTTTACTGTCTGATGGCCGTGTTTAATTTTTATTCCAATGTACATATTTGTCTTCTGTTTTTTTGTGTTCTGCTTATACCTAACAGAGGGTTCAGCAGCTAGATGAAAGAAAATGTACCACTACTAAAAGGGTAAAGCCACTGATGTAAATTGGGCTCTGGAATGTATAAAAAAATCCATTCCTGGGTATGTTTTAGTAAGTATATAATTTTTTTTGGGTGAAATGCAATTTCTGTTGAGGCTGCCTTATATATAACCATGAAAAATGTATATATTCCCTAGCTTTCAGCATGAAATTTTGATTTTATCAATAAATATGAAATGTAAGTAACCCTGTGAAGTTTTTGCTTTGACCTCTGATTTTTTTTTTAAAGAATGTAGGCGAGAAGAGGTAAAATCAAACCCTTTGTTTGTAATTTTTCTCAATTTCTGTAAACATTTCTACGCTTCACATGAAATAAATTTTGAACTTTGAGCATTTTGGACAGTGTTTGACTTGTGCCAAGTTTGCTATGTATATGTGGGTCACTTTTCCATAACATTTCTTATGAACATTTTCCATTGTGTGAAATATATGTTATGTGGGGTTCCATATTACAATATTCATAAAAGACATTAATTTTTGTCTTTTTTAAATTTCTGATACATGCAATTATTTCCTGTGAAAAGCTGCGTAATTTATCTCAGGAACTTCGTGTCTAATGTCTCATCAATCCAATTTAACACAACTCTCAATATATACCTACACTCATCAGTGGTTATTTGAAACTGTTCAGTTCTTTTCAACCCTTGCACTAAATACATGGATATACATCCTTCCAGCAGCAGCTCAATTTTGTTGGCATCTCTATGCTAATTAAGTAACCGCGTTCATTTGCATTATATCTGATAGGTCTTGACAAGAGCAAAATGACATTACAAAGAGCAATTATGGCTATGGTGATGAAGATCAGAGCTAGAGCATGACTGAGTGTTGCATGTCTCACAAAACCCATTAACCGCCTCGAGGAACAACCATTGTAACTAATTTGAATGTAAGAGTATACTCATAACAAAAATAATTTCATGTGTATTGTAGTCATTCAGTTGTCCACTTCTTGAATAAATAAACAGAACACTTTATTTGCTGCTTTTCAGCATTCACAAGGTACAATCAAGATTTCCAGAACCAAACCCCCCCC
>CAJPEX010002621.1:0-37091 GCA_905338405.1 Notodromas monacha
AGTCCATCGGTTTGAATCATTCAAAAAACAGGAACTTCAATAAGAACCATATTTTTCCTTGGTAAGCGTCTTCATAATCGAACTTTGGCATCCAATTTTTGTCAATTGAGAATAAATGCAAGCGATTCCAGCTAAACGTTTTGGATAGTATCAGATGATCAAGATATTCAAGATGATTATATCAAGAAACATTTCTAATCTGATTCAAAAATTAAGTTTGAAAAAAACGCAGCAGATGAGAAAATTTAGTAAATCGTTATTTCTAAGCAGAACAGCTGAACAAATAATGTTTATTTTCCTTGAAATGCGGTTTTTGGTTCAGCGGCTCAAATTACAGATGGACTCTCTCATCTACAAAAACATTCAAAAGATTTTTTTTAAACCGTCGCAGAGAGAACTTTGTTGTGAGGATAAGAAAATCGAAGTAGACGAGATTTTCATAGAGAGTCCACCTGCATAAAACTTGAAACCTACAAATCTCGATGAGGTCTAATATAAAAGAAAACATGGCAGCATGTCTTTCAAATACGGTACAAGGGTCAGCATTTGATTCTATGAACACTGTACTAATTCGGAGTTGGGCATATTTCTTTTTCTTCTTTTTCTCAGAGAAACGCCTCAAATTAGGAACATTCTTCTTACTTTGTTCTTGGGTCAGCAGCTCAAATTACAGATGGACTCTCTCATCTACAAAAAAATGCAAAAGATTTTTTTAAACCGTTGCAGAGAGAACTTTGTTGTGAGGATGAGAAAATCGTAGTAGACGAGATTTTCATAGAGTCCACCTGCATAAAACTTGAAACATACAAATCTCGATGAGGTCTAATATAAAAGAAAATATGGCAGCATGTCTTTCAAAGACTGTACAAGGGTCAGCATTTGATTCTATGAACACTGTACTAATTCGGAGATGCACATCTTTCTTCTTCTTTTTTTTCAGAGAAACACCTCAAATTAGGAACATTCTTCTTACTTTGTTCTTGGGTCAGCAGCTCAAATTACAGATGGACTCTCTCATCTACAAAAAAATGCAAAAGATTTTTTTTTAACCGTTGCAGAGAGAACTTTGTTGTGAGGATGAGAAAATCGTAGTAGACGAGATTTTCATAGAGTCCACCTGCATAAAACTTGAAACATACAAATCTCGATGAGGTCTAATATAAAAGAAAATATGGCAGCATGTCTTTCAAATACTGTACAAGGGTCAGCATTTGATTCTATGAACACTATACTAAAAGAGTCCACCTGCATAAAACTTGAAACATACAAATCTCGATGAGGTCTAATATAAAAGAAAATATGGCAGCATGTCTTTCAAATACTGTACAAGGGTCAGCATTTGATTCTATGAACACTGTACTAATTCGGAGATGCACATCTTTCTTCTTCTTTTTTTTCAGAGAAACGCCTAAAATTAGGAACATTCTTCTTACTTTGTTGACTCAACATGGTGCAGATGGAAGTGAGGCAAGTGCGGGAAATGAATCCCGGACTTGAAGTGTACCAAAGAGTCAACGATGCTAGCTGCTCGTCGACGACGATGATGACGATGCCGTCGACTTTCGTCGCCCACTGCCTTGTCAAAACTATTTCCGGAAAGTCTCTCCGTTGCGTTCCGTTCTAACCCGGAAACTTCATTGTCCACTGACTCAAAGTCAGAGCGATTTTCACGCGTTTCTGTTTCACCGCACACTGATTCACTGCTACTGTTTACACTCGAAAGGTGCGGAAGACTTTCGTCGAATTCGCTCGAATGGGCCATGATGAATGACCTGGATTATCGCTCGATTGGGTTCCAACTGTTAATGAGCCAAGGTCGAGGTAGGACCTGCCATGTACGAGTCGTGGTTCAGGTCTTGGAGCAAGGCCAGGTCATGTGGTGCTGGCCAACGAAGCAGAGATTCGAGCGATTTTTCTCGGGACTCTCAACGACTAAACCAATAAACACAAAGTCCTGTCTAACAATAACAAGTGAAAAAATAATCAACTTCTCTTTGAACAAAACCCATCTGGAAGTTTTAAATTGAAATTGTCTCCTAACGTCGAAGAAGATTTCATGAAGTAAAGAAGCTCTCCAGAGAAAGTGATACGTTTTTCTCAATTTGTGGGAGTCAAACGAAGATTTGAAAGTAACACAAGAATTTAAGAAGGCGGACAAAAAATTGAAGACATACAAACGCGGTATTCTAAAGAAATACACTGCACTATTCTCGTATATACACCTGGGGAACTGCTAAATCCTGAATATTTAAAAACAATGGAATGAAATATTCACGAAATATTTTTGGCAACCAGGTTTTCATCATCCGAAAAAAAAGGTGTGGCACTTGACGCAGAAAATGAACATTTTTATGCTTTTCTGAATCGAAAGACCGACTCAAGTCTGCTGAAATTTAAAGAAAATCACGCGGTCTCAGTTCAACGATAATTTTAAATCGATACCGAATAAATGGCACTGCAATTTTCTCAATATCTCTTCGGGAAAAAATTGGCTTGACGCCAGGATCTTCTCTGCTTCTCACATTGCAAAACCTATCTTCTGAAAAAATATTTGAACTATGCATCCAAACCCCATGAAAATATTAGCAAAGAGCAAGAAATCTCCCAATGTAACTAAAATCTACGTGACTGCTGGTGTGAGAAATTAACTTCTTGCTCGAAATAACGACCAATTTCATGTAGAACTGCATTAAACTATTTTCAACGAAAAGTGAGAATCTCTGGTCACGGAGGAAAAGAACTGTTTCCCTTGAAGCCAGGTCAATGAGAACTGGAGTCTTGCATTAAACCAGCCTCTCAACTGGATCAAAATCTGACTGTCCGCCTTCTTTTTTACTGTATCTGGAATGAGTCGAACGAAGTGGGTTATGCACATCACAAGTGAATAGCCTCAAGGTTTAAACAAATACGCCTGTCGGAATTTTTGCATCGAATTATCACTGCATCAATCAACACTGATTTATCTCTCGTTGGTTTTCGGTATTTTTTTTCTTCCGGAAGTTTCTGCACGTGGGCATATTGGCGAACTATTCTGAGAAAAGTGGCGAGAAGCTTCGACATCGTGACACAAATCGCGTATCTTGAAGGCATTTACAAATGTCAAAGATGATTTTTGACATTTTTGCGACATTTTTCTACTTGATAAGGTATGACCCATTTCCAAGTGATCGAGAAAATGGACGTAGTATTTTACACTTCCGAGGTTGAAGATGCATACAGGAATGGCTAAATAAATTGGACCATAAACAAACTTTTCATAGCAATGTTACAAACTTACAATCAAAAAAGCTTCAAAACTTGGAACATTTTGCTGTCTTTTAAAGTGCATGTGAAAGCTCCCTAAAATCTCTAGCAGTGAGCAAGAATTTGCGCACGTAAAGACTAAAAGTGAAGGGAACATTTCAAGTGGAAATGAGGCATCTTTTAAGTCTTCATGATTATCTGTAAATCCTGTAAGGGATTCTTTAGAATATTCTAGCACTGTTTTTTTGTATGTGAATTCATGATATTGAGATTATATTCGGAGGTAGTTAAGAGCAAATATCATTAAAGTAAAATTAGTTGAGTATAACGACGAAACACTCGTTTTTTTTTTCTATGAGTTCAAACAGCCCAGAGCTGAAGAATCATATGACGGTACTGGAAAAAATTATGAACCACCCCTTGTACTTTCCCAAACCCGAATCATGCAGATGGATAACAGTATAATAAATCCATGTCTTCTCGAGTGTTGCATAATCATCGAATAACCTCACATCGGCTCCCACGTTGATCTGGGTAACGGGGTTGCTATAAATACAGTATATATTTCAAACAAAAATCACAGAAAACAGTCGGTTCGGACATCTATAGTCGTGCGCATGCATAATATTTCAGTATTTTGCTTGCAGCTTTTGACGCACTCAGCAGTTGATATATACAGTTCTCTGACGAGTTTCCCTGTGACATCTGTTTTCTATTTTGACGACGGGCTAAAATTGTAAATGTCATCACAGAAACAGATCGGGAAAAGGGTCTTCCTTACCCAAGCCATCGACTGAAAATGTTAATTCGCTCGTCAACCACGAATCCACGAGTAACGCCCCGAGACCCAGTTTCCGTTTGCCTCAAGCTTTGCTGAAGGCGAACAGAAAAATGTTCATACAAACGAGATAATCATATGTGCTCGTAATTTTCATGAGACTAAGATAGAAAATTAATACAGAACTAAACGTGAAAGTCGAAGGGTATTCACGAAGATTTTAGCAATAAAACTGTTTTCTTTTTCAATAGAATTCTGCAGCATTTTCTTTAAAAAAAAAAAAAAAGCTTCTACGAAGAAAATAAGCAGTATTCATTACCTTATGACCAAATTCATTCTTCTATGCTGAAGACTGTTTTGACTATTCAGATAGAAAATTGTAAAAATGCTTCAGGTAAAAGCTCTTCTTCGTTAATAATAGAAAGATATATTTTGAAAAGGAGATATTCGATCCAAAAATAGCCATCCAACAATGTTTCTTGCAGTTGTCGCACGTTTTGAAATGCGCGAAAATACGAATTCTTACATTAAAAGCACGGAAAAAACGAATCCCTGCTCAAAACCTAATTTCCAATTCCAAAATGAGAGAATAAAAGCCTCGAAACAAACGAAAGTACGCCGATCAGTTGGAGATCAAGAACTATAATTCAAGTACATCAAGATCAAATTCCCAAGTCAATTTTCCAAACTTTTTGCTCTCTTCTGCGAATGATCTCTTCAACTGAATTGTTTATTCACACCCATTATCCATCTTATTACTTATATAAAACCCCCGCGATTTCTTCACTCGGAAAATCTCGCGAGCCATCAGTTGAAAAGTATTACAATATAAATGTATTTTCCCGAATCGGCAGTCCTCTACTCATCATCCCAAATAAAATCCCCGATATTCTGAAAAATACGGAACCATCCTCAATCTTTGGTAAAAAGAGATTTTGTGGCCATCGAACTGATGAGCTAAAAATATGAATTTTGACATAATTGACGTCGTTCTCGTGCGGGATACAAATTAGAATGCGTGCAAAATTATAGGAGAAGAGTCTCGGTTATTATGATTGCTTCACAAAATTGACTCACATTGAAGGCGTGAAACTCCACGATTCCGGTATGCAGAAATGTACCATACTTTCACTGCCAAAAATCGCACTAGTCAAGCAACACGAAGCCGAATTGAATTCCATGACGGGCTCGCACTGCTTCCTTATTCGCGCATCACGCATTTTTGCCGAAAATATTTGAAGCATCGACTCTGATCTCTTCAATTCGGTCGATTCGAAGACAATAAAACAAATACAATGATCACATGCATTCATGATTGATTTTTTTTTACAGATACCAGCACGAACGAATAGAGGTAATGGAACAAACTAACTGTTGTGCAACTAGAAGCGACACCTTGAAACAAAATGTAACAACGTTGCCGTTCTCAATACACTACGATAACGCACAGGTTTCGTGATAATGCATACGCAAAACATAACACGTTTTATATACTGTACTGCATGGATTAATTGTTCTGTACGTGTATTTATGTAAAAAATGCTGCGTCTCATGATATCCAAAGTCACCGATTGGGCGTTTGCACTTTAAAATTGCATCAAGTTATAAGTATTATGCGAGAATAACTTGAGTTTGCGAATTCGAGACGCACAGTATTGCTTCAAAATATTTCGTTACAGTGTAGAGTATATTTTACAAATTTTAAATGACAATTTCGACATCTTCATGCACGATTCATTCCATTGATGAACCGCGAGAAGATTAAGTTTCAATTTTATTTTAAGCACTATAAAATTTTGAGCAACGTCATTATGATAGAATTATGTCACAGGAAAAAATTGTTTGAGATATTTCCTCACATTTGCACTTCGAATTAAAATTGTTGTGTAATCAGCTCAGATCACACATGAAATTTAGAAGTTCAATAAATATTCTTATTTATTAATTCAATTCATTGAACAATTTTCCACCTCGTATAAACAAGCATTTTTAGAATTTAATCGTCATATATTTCAAGACACACCCTGACTTAATGGTCAGAATCAAAAGCTGGATTATTTTTTCGCATAAATGTGGAAGTTTATCGTGCCTCTTCTCATAAACTGAAAATATTTCCACGACAAAAGAAAGTAATTTACTATACTGCACACCTCTTTTTTATTGAATTTTTCCACGTCGTTCTACGCAGTGCTGCTCGACTGATAGTCTATTTCGCAGATTTCATTTTTATATTTCTCTCGGATTATATTCGGAATTTAGTTTTTTCTTTTGCTTCTAAAATATCTATCGTTATAAAAAAATTTGGTTTTTCCAACGCAATTAAAAAAAATCGTATAGCGACACGCTCTGCTGCACCCGACTCCTAGAAATAAACTGACTGCCGACGTTGCCAGCGACAGCACCCAAGTAAGTGCACGACATCGGGGATTGCCCGCGTTTTACTATAGAAGTATGGACACTTCCGCGATCTATTGAACAAAGAATGACAAACCTACATATCATCAAATTATCCACAGTCACATATGATCCTGCGTCTCTTGGATTAATGGCCTTAGAAAAAAAAAGGAACCACTTCCCAATGCCTGCTCCAGTGCACTATATATATTAGACCATGACACCCGACGACGCGAATGATATGATGTGATAAAATTTGCCACTGATCAATTTGTTTTTATATTGCCTTATCTTTTGTTCATGTGCTTTCTTTGAATTTTGCAGGGGCGGAGTCATTCTAATCAAATGGGAAGTTTGAATAATTTCGAATGGAATACGCGCATTACATCGCATTCGTTTTTCAGTTGCGTTGATATTCAGAATCTTGTAGCTACACGCTTTTTCCAGTGTTGAAAATACATGGGGATTTCCGGAGTACTCCAACATTCAACTGCGTAAATTTTCTGCTGTCCTCATAAATTCGAGACAGTTCTTGAGTGACATCCAAGTACTCTTTGACATAAATCTTCAGAAATTATTTGATGAAAAATACGTGCAACAATGCGGGCAGAAGGATTAATTTTGTTGTCTCGCTTCCACTTCTTCATAAAAATGTTTACAAGAGGGGGGGTGACATGAATCACAAACTACGCATTTTGAAAGGAAACATGAAACCCGAGATATTTGTTGTTGATTCAAAAATCAATCAGAAACCGATGGTATCAAAAGCTCAATTTTCTCCGCGCTCGTGGTCACATTATTGTCTGCCCCATCGAGGAAAATTATTTGACAGTAAATATTAAACGAAATTGTTCATTCATCATGAATTAAAACCTAAAATATATTCAAGATATGCACGCATATATCTTGAAAAGCTGGCGAATATTTTTAATAGTACATCTTGATGGGTTCACTTGAACAGTACTTGGGGATTCCCCGGGGCCACGTTGCCCAATCAAGCTTGACATCGTCGGGTGCATGGTTACTGTATTTTTTTACATCGTCTCAAGAGGTTCAAAAACCGAGATAAACTGGCCTCGGGCAAGGGCTGTTATTAACCTCCTCAGCCAGAAAAAGTCGTCCCAGATTCTTCCTCATTGACAAACGAAGAAAACGCCCCGAGGCAGGGCTTTGACCGACGAAGAACTACGCGCGTTCCAAATGCATCCGGGAAGCGAACTAATTGACGGCAGTTTCTTTCAAAGACAAAACGTCAGCGGCAAAATTTTAAAGTAAAAATATACTGGACAATAGTTAGAAAGGAAAGTTCCAAAATATTTGGCTCATTGCTTGTAGCAGTTAAAGCGGACTTTTAGTCACGGTCTCTGGTCATCGAACGTAAACCCGCCCTGTTGAAATAGTCGTGATTTTGGATTGCCAAATAACAGGCAACTTTATTTTGCGTTTTTGTTTTGTTTTTTTTTGGTCTCATATTGAAACCTGCATGACAAACTAAATTTTTTGACGGGGAAAAATGAGTCATCGTTTTCAATTTCTTCCATCTACTCAATAATGATGATAATCGCAAGTACTGTACGTTGAGGGTACAAATATCAGGGTAGACCAGTAAAATATATTACTTTTATTTGCGTTGTTTCCTGAAATTTATTATCTATTACGCTAGATAAAAGGCTTCAATTAAATATTGAAAATTGTATTCATCGGCTAGCAACAGAAAAATCGAGAAAATTTATAGATCTAGAAGATATTGTTGTGTTGCGCACAAGCCGAATTCAGAAAGAAAAACTCAATTTTGCAGCCATTCAAATATGGCACGTCTCACTGTCTTCCTTCTCTTGCAGGAAAAAACTCGTGATTTGCAAAAAAAAATTCAAAACCCCACAAATATCGGTATAAACAGTAGAAAAGTGGTGACGGCTCTAATGCATTCGCACGTCATTCAAACGCACGTTTGTCTTGAATGATATATTTCAGATCAACTACTGTATCTCCCCAATATCAATTTTGAATGCGTGTCCTAGTCACACTGATGTTACTGAAAGTAAATTTTCATATCATGAAATATGACTGCAAGAGCTGCAAATTTTTTCAACGTGGTAGCTCAATTGTCGCGGAGAAGCCGCAAAATAAAATAATTATAGTAGATTAAAAAATTAATCTAAGAAACCACGTTTTCAACAAGCAAAAAATAACCTTAAATGTGGTGCCCATCTATTTCATTTGTATTTTACTTCTTCCCAACAATCTCCATGCGCACCACGTTTAAGGTTATTTTTTGCTTTTTGAAAACGTGGTTTTTTAGATTAATTTTTTAATCTNATTTTTTCACATAAGATTGCATTGTAATCAGTTTCTAGGCTATCCTGAAAGTTTCAGCTTGCTAGCTAGTCTGGAAGTGAGTGAAATTTGAGTTTCAAAATTTGATCCGGACAAACAGACAGACAGACAAGAAAAGTGAGTTCATAAAAACGTGGTAAAATCAGCCGACATCGTGCGCTACTTATACAATGTTTCGGAATTCGGTAACATTTTTCAAACTTCGAATAAAACTCACCTTTTCTCTTCTTCTTTTCCGTCCAGTGAGACTTCAGTCGATTCCGCATCAGGACCCATTGGTTCCTCTAATTGCTCCGTAGTCTCGTCGTCATCCTCAGCGATTGCTTCCGTTTCAGCATCAACGCAGTCATTCTCAACTTCCGTTAAATCGTCATCAAGCTTTGGCGATTTTGAAAAATTGTCTAAACTCTTGCTTCGTTTTCTTTCCAGGAGCAGTTTTTCAGGGTCAATATTTGCGACACGAGCTGCCAAGTCTAAGCTGCCGATCAAATACGTGAGGCTCTCTGCTGAAGTCGAAATTTTTGTCGGAAGTCCGGTCCGTCGCTTCAATTGTTTCAACACTGTTGCCATGGTGTTGAAATTTGATTCAAACCGTCATTTATTTGCACTCAAGAGTTTATTTTTTAATAAATCACAACATTGTCCGCAGGTTAGGATTCGAATAAAGCTGGCTTCCTGTATATAAAAAAATGTTAAAAAGAAGAAACTATTAGTCAGTTGGTTTTTTTCTTTTCCACGATGTTGCGCGATCTGAATGACTCAGAACTCGAATCACTTTGAAATCCCGCCACAGGTTTTCCACCAATTTTTTCCCCCTCAAACATGGATTTATTTCGAAGGCTTTGAAGCAGTAAAAGTTAAATAATTACGTTAATTTGGTCGATATTATTCAGAACCACTGAAAAGTATTTTCATTAGCATATTTTGCAGCATTATTCATGTTTCGCAATGCTAATTGATACCTAGACTTCGGATAATTTAGCCCTCCCAAAAAATGAAAATAGACCTTGGACAATACCGTGACATTGGATGCTCAGGAATGAAATTATCAATCAAATTATTTTATTTTCCCTCAAATCTTCTTCTTTTTTTATACTTCAATTCTTTCGTGTCAATGGTTTATACCTAAAAAATATATCAAAAATATGACCCATCTCTATAAAACCTAACAGAAACAGAAAATCCGATTTCGAACTTCTGTTTTTCTTGGTTTTTCAAATATAAAATCCACCCTAATTGGCATTACGGAACCATCATCAATTTCAACCGAATAGTCATCACACTTCAGATCTATTGGAAATATACTGCTTGTAGTTGAAAATAATAGTTAAGTAATTAATTAATAATTGAAGGGCTATGACCACTGAAAAATTGGAATGCAGTATTTAATCTTATCATAGCAGGAAAAATTACCTGGAACACGAATCATGCTGAACACAATCATTAAATCTCCGCAAAAATTCTGTACACCACATTTACTCAGCAACATTAAAATAAATTCTTACTCTATTTCCTGAAGCCCGGTTCCGCGATCCAAAACAAAAATTGATCGTTGTCAAACCCAATTTTTTTATCCACTATTAGGCGTCCAGTATATCCGGGATATGAGTACTGTACCGTATAAAACTCACAGCTTGGAAGCACTTTCCTACAGCGTGTTTTTTTTTTATTTAAACAAAATTACGCGATGCCTAAAAATTATCGTATCGCTGCTAACAAGTGACTGGTTCAATTTGAAGCACGACAGCTACGAACTGAAATAAGCCGAAGGAAGGTCAGGGAGTGACTGATATCTTGGACTACCTGGAAGAAATCCTCCGAGGTCTTCACCGCGGAAGACCCAAGCGGGAAAAACCCCCCACTGTACACCACCAATGAGTGACTTCACTGCTTCTGACGCGGATGTTATTAAAGTTGCTCTGTGTCTCTCTTTCTCTATTTATTTTATCTGCCTCTCGCTCTCTCTCTTACCTACTACTGTTCACTTCTTTTGACCCGTATGTGAGCGAAAGGTACATTCCTCTGATGCTATACAAAGCACAGCACGAAGAGGACAAAGGAGATGAATATACAGCAAAAGAACGCGGACGGGCGCCTCTTACACTGGACCAGCATCGCGTCGGAACCATCACTTATACCATGCGAGACGCAGCATGGAAGTGTTGGTCTGAGCTGGTCGCCAGAGAAGTGCATCAGCTCAAGGCTACGAGGTTACACAGCAGGGTCATGCATTGGAAACTCGACTCCTTTCCGAGGAATGAGAGACGCTTACAGTATTTAAATCAGGTACACAAAAAATGTTTTTCTTAGTGCTGTGTTCAGCGTGGTGGTAATAAACGTCTTTCCGAGAAATATTCTTGTAAAATTTGATTTATTTGTAATGTATAAGCAGTATGTCTCATGGAAGCATTCATTATTTTAAAATCTTAAATAGCTTGGACTTCTTTCAAGGTGGACTTTGAAGTGATCTAAATTTCATGATTCCCCCTCACGAATGAAACTCTTCCTTCGCGGTCGAATACATTTTCTGATTCGGGTAATACAGTATTTATGGCTAAAGATGCTATACAGTGGGCCCCCATCTTACGTCATCAATCCGTTCCAGGATGGACGTCATAACATGGGGCCGTCGTAGGTTGAAACCCTATTTCCCTTAAGATTACATTATAAAAAAATTAATTTGTTCCAGAAAAAAGATATCAAACTAAAATTACCTGTATATTTCAACTTTTTAATTCCTCCTAAACTTAAATTCCTCCTAAACAAAATTATTCAGCTATAATTAAATGCACAGTGCAGTACAGAACACACAAAATTCAAAATCCCTCCTAAACACAATTATTCAGCAATAATGAAATGAACTGTACAGCACACACAAAATTTAAAAAATGCTCTGAACACAGCAATTTCCAAACTTAAGGACAATTTATTTCCTGTGCATGGCACCATCTCACACTATTGACAGTTTAATCTGGCTAGGAATGAACCTTGGCACAAAAAAAACTCACTTCCTCCCAGGAAAACCTTTGGAGCATGCATGGCGCCAAAAAAATGGTTGGTGGGAGGGAGCTGAAAAACCTCAGAAGCTGTCGTATCATGAAACCCCGACGTAAGTTGGGGGTTTTTTTATATTTAAAAAAGCGTCGTAAGTTGAAACTGACGTAACATGGGCCCGTCGTAAGTCGGGGGCCCACTGTACTGAACACTGTATTGTACTTCTCGATAAATAATTTAATTGCATTCTTATTCAGTACAAGACTTTAGCGATGTACAGTACTTCATTATACAGAGTCAAAAATAGTGAGAAAAAAGCTTCAAGAAAGAGCTTACCTGCAGGTTTCAACCTATATCATCGTGACAATAGGAAAGTAGAATTTAATAACAATTACTAATCACTCAAATTTGAGGTTATCCTTGCAGCGATTATTACTGGCTTACAATTTTTTTAAATGTGCTCCCAAAAGAAAATCCATGGTTATAAGGATAAATTTCAAGCGACATTACAAGAGACATCATTCAAAAATAAAATTAAAGGCAGTTTAATCGGTAATTTTGAAATTAAATAAAAAACATTCAACTCAATCCTATTTTAACATGTTTTTATTAACTTGCTTTCTTGTCCGTTTGTTTGTCCGGATCAAATTTTGCAACTCAAATTTTGCTCACTTCCTGACTAGCTAGCAAGCTGAAACTTTCAGGATAGCTTAGAAACTGATGACAATGCAATCTTTTGTGAAAAGAAAAATTATAAGAATATTTTTTTAAAAGAATAAAATAATTATAGTAGATTAAAAAATTAATCTAAAAAACCAAGTTTTTCAAGTAAGACTAAAAAGCACAAAAAAATTTAGTAGATTAAAAAATTAATCTAAAAAACCATGTTTTCGAAAAGCAAAAAATAACCTTAAACGTGGTGCGCATGGAGATTGTTGGGAAGAAGTGAAATACAAATGAAATAGATGCGCACCACGTTTAAGGTTATTTTTTGCTTTTTGAAAATGTGGTTTGTTAGATTAATTTTTTAATCTACTAAATTTTTGGAATGGGGTTGAGTTTTCTGTGGATAATTAGATTGCTCCAGACTCTGACACGACAAATCGCAAAAATCAATGCCCCTATAGAGATAAGGTTTTGTGAATGCATAAATGATTCAATAAATGTAGCGTCAAAACTTCACGCAGTTTTTTTACAAGTTCAAAATAAATATATGCTCAATCGAGAATATAGACGGTACTGTGTTTCAAGATCAAGGTCTTTAATTGAAACAATGACCCTTGCCTAAAAGCTTGAAGGCTGCAGATTTGTTTCATCAAGTTAAATAGCAAAAATGTAGAAAATGCTTGTTGGACACAACATAGTTACGGTATGTCTTGGATTCCAGATGTTGAACTTTTTTTGTTTGAAGTACAGCAGAAGAAATAATAAAAGATTAAAAAAATATCATTCATCGCCAATTTCACTCATGATCTCTCAAAAGATCGAACAGCACATTCTTCCCAACACTTTTCTATCAAAACTCATCTGGTACAACTTCAATGCAATCGCATAACCACAACCATTCTGATTACAAAGGTTATATATACGACCCCGAACTCAAGTTTACCACATTCGGAACTTGTTCCCACTTCTCAACAGAATCTTACAATTATACTGCATAGCCAAAGTTTTCTTTCATTTCACTCTATTCTTGGCACTGGACTTGTAACAAAAACGTGTTCCTTGAAATTCTGAAGAAAACTGCGGATGCGGAAGCCAAAAGCTCGGGTGAGTGAAAAAGACTGCCTGGCTTTTGGACAATTCGCCTTCTCTGCTGTATCTTTGGTATACAGTATATATACGCGCCAAGCAAGTGGAGCTCGGTCAAAGAGCGAGTTCATACATGTGGTTGGCTCTCAGGTATATAAACAGCAACCGTGTTCACTCGAGCATAAATTGAAATTCATTAGATTATATTGTATAACCATGGAAGCTATTTATCGGGTCCTGGGATATTTCTGCGATTGTAAGACAAACTTTCATCGCAGTTAAAGAAATATGTACGTATAGGAGTCTGCTGATTTTGCTGCAGCTGGAGGATGTCGGATTAGTATGCTTGAAAAAAAAAAATCAAAATTATATTTGTTGTGCATTTGAACAGAAATAATAGGAAAAAATCGTTTGATTGAAAGTTTGAAGATTTTAATTGGAAAGGTGGACTCATTGCAATAATTATCTCTGTAAAACGCATATTTTTGGTCCATTTATTAGGAGCTTAGGGTTCTCTCTCCATGTTCTCTACGGGGGTTCTCTACAACGAAATCCTCACTATGTATGATGCATTGTTTCTCGTCACTTTAATTTTTTTTAGACAGTTGACCTTGACGGTATTATATTTTTCGAAGAATTCAGGAGAGATCATGAGCATTTCAACAACAAATTTGAGGCCCTTTCTGAGTTTTCAAGCCTATTTCTGCGCAAAAAGGAGCGCAGGTCTTATAATAAAAAGCATTTTCTGCATTTTCTGCTTTTTTTAAATTTTGATTCGCAGGATTCATTTAGCTCAAATACCGCCTATGATTTATACACACCCACAAAAATGTATCCAAGTGCTGACGTCACAAATACAATAAATAGCCAAAATTACCAAATCGGTGTTATTCCCCCAATAAAATGAGGTAAAACATATGGGCTGGAAAATTTTGAGAGAAAATTCAAACTGCAGTCCATTTATTCTTCTTGATCAGTATCATTATTCTTAGATTTGTTAATAGAACCGCTCTTTTTTGTGTGGAACCGTTCAAGGATATTTTAAATTCCTAAAATTAAGTCAACTAATGAATGGCAGGAACTGATGCAAACATACGAACAGCCAAATTCAACATTCACCTCTCTGATTATCATAAAATGTCTGATATACAGTATTCTGAAATTGTTTTTCAAAGGATCGGCTAAGGAAGAACCGCTCACCTGCAGTGACTGTTTCACTTCCTGGAAAAACCAATAAAAGAACCAAAAGAATCAAACAGACAGGAATGATTCAATACCTGCGAACGGTTCTCGATCGATTGTTTGTAGAGTGAATAAAAATAAATCAATGAAATACCGAAGAAAAAAAGCCAACTCATATCAAACATGTACAAATTTTATCTAGGAATTCTTATTCCAGAAGAGAAATGTACTTACTCTCGAGAAATTGCAGAGTTGCTTAGAAAGGTTTTTACAAAAGTTGGTTAAGAATTTTGTGTTTTTGAAAGATAGAATTCAAATCTACAGAAAAAATAATCAGTAGACAAATTTGCAGGCGCGCGACCTGCCAGGATAAGCGCAAACGTGTTTTCCCACAATCTCACGTGATTTCAACAAACACTCTTATGCACTTCTCATCAAAAAAACGGCGGACTTCTTGCGTCAAGTTTCGCAAAGTCCAATTGGAAAAAACACTGGAAAGATGTTTCCAAAGCTTCAAAGCAGCCTTCTGCAGCACTCTCGTCATAGTTCTGATGATGGCTCTGCTGTCGAGGTCTGTTTTTATGCCTTTTCAGGATCCTTTGTTTCGAGCCCGGGGCTTGTCACCAGCATTGTCAGGAACTTCCGCCGGATCCCTGTAAATTCAGCCCAACTGTTGGGAGGGCTAATTTATTGGGATACAGAAATTTGTAAAGAGTTGTTTCCCCAAAAATTCAGATTTTTGGGATGAAAAGGTTTTAGTCGTAAAACTCGTGAGAAGGGAATCTGTTCCCTTCTATAAAAATTCAACATGGACCGTTTGTGTCCTTGTTTTGAGCTTCTTAAGGGGGGGGGGTGGAAAGCGCTTGTGCAGCAAGCGTAGAATTTCGAGTGTTTTAGAGGTAATTGAGTCCCTCATAAAAGAGGGGAACCCCTGTTGTTTTTCCGGGGTTCTATCTCCTTTTGGTGGCTTAACAGCTGCCAGCTGGTCTGAGCCATATGTCTTTTGGCGTGCCAATATTCATCGGCGCCCCCTTTCAGAAACATAATCCCCAAAGTTTTGAACTTTGGGGATGACCAATAAATTGCGTCAAAACATGACATGAACTTTGACTTGGGGGTAATTTCTCACAAAATCTCCCTTGTCTTCAGGCGGATTGGTTTTCCCAAGGAAAAACACCATTCAAAGACAATATAAAAACCCTGAGTCGGGCGTTCGTCATCCCACAGTTTTGAATTTGTTGCACACCGTGTCAGACGGGGGTTGAAGTCCACGGGGAGTTACTTCCTGTGGTATCCTCCGTCATTGGCAAATCGATTTTTGCACAAGTCTGAGAGGAGCTTAGTCTTTCCTCTTAGGAGAAGACTTTGCCAAGAAAAGTGATTTCCCAATTTTGTTGGACTCTTGTCCCATCGCGGATACTTTTTGACTTGGTCTTTTGCTTTGCTGAATTGTGGTGGACGCAATCAGTGGCCGGCTGAGATCCATCCACTATTCAGTGGTTTGGGCATTTCCATTTTTGTTTGGCGCCTGGTATTCTAATTTGAATTCAGACCGTTTCTTTTGGGGGGAAGAAAAAACTCTTTCCTGTTGTCCCCGTGATAGCGTATTCAATCAAGTGGTTTTTATCTGGGCTTGAGCAAATTACTGGCCGCCTAGGGAAGTAGGTGTGAGATCAAGTCACATACTTCCTTAGTTGGTCATTGTTTGCCAAGTCTCAGTTGTCGTTTTTTTTTTGCTGTTGTTTGCGGTGTGGTTGTCGGGGGAGCAGGGAGAAGTCAAAGAATGTACAGTTGACAACTGGGTCAGGGTTTGAGACGATCTCAATGTCTCACCCTTGCGCTGGTTGAGAAACAGTGCATTTGCGTAATTCTCCCCCTGCTTTTCTTCCCGTGACAAGTGTTTGATTTTTTGTTTCAAGAAGTGCTGATCACGACTCGGCAAGATGGGTCGAGGTAGATGTTTCTCACCCGCTAGGTCAGTTGTTATTTGGCGCTTTGTTTTTTGTCAGGTGTTGTCGGATGAAAGTGTTTTCCGTGTTCAAAGTTCTTTTCAAGATCAAATCAAAGGGAAATTTTTTTTTTTAGATGAATTTCTTGTTGTTCAATATTGACTTTTTTGGTTTCCCTGTTTCAGAAGGAAAAAGGTAATTTCTTATCTCTTTGTTGAATCGTTTATTGTTCAAAGTAAGAAAAAGTTTGCACGATGGAGAATTCTGATAAAAATGCAAGCCAAAGCAGCCAGGGTCATGGAGAGACTTATGGCAAGATCCCTGAAGACAGGGAAGCTTTCGAAGAGTGCCCTGACTTAGACAGTGAGGGCAAATCAGGTGAGGAAGACTTGAGCAGGATTATCAGAATTTTTCTTCTCAAATAAGGATTTCTTTTTCCCCTTCTTTTTTCGTCTTGATTGATTCTAGACGGGCCGCCTCTTGTGTTGGCCATGTCCAGCAATTCCAAGATGCCGGTTAACAAGGCCTTAGTCAAGGATTTCATCACGGTTTGTCTGCCGGCGGCTCACAGCAAGGTTTCCGAGAGGATCTCCACGCTGGACTCGGCTGGTTTAGATTGGCTCTCTGACCTCCTCCCGTTTGTATCTTGGGAAAGGAGTGTGACCCTCAGCCGTGATGGCCGGATGGCTGAATTGGACAGGATCAAGACAGAAACTCAGCAAGCCGCCAAGCGTTGTCTTTGCATCAGAAGTCCAAGCTGCGTCAGATGGCACAGGAAAGTGCCAAGATTCAGGACCAAAAGTGCAGGCTTGAGGTCCAAAATTCAGTCACGTCTGAGTTGAGCCACCGTGAGCGTGAGGTGGTGGCCCAAGCTGAGGCCAGCATGTGACGTGTTTTCAGCCGCCATGCTGGGTTGTTTTAAGGGGCTGTATCTGGCATGCCAAAGATTTACCTTGCTGAAGGCGTTGGCTACACCGAGACAATCAAGGGTAATCTCCCTTTATTTGTTAGATTTGATTAGCAGATAAGTGTTTGTAATTGGTTTTCTATTTGTCTTTTCAGAAAGCAGCCTCGGCATGGTCAAGATTTGGTCTGTTGGGGAAACAAAGATCTATTTGGGGTCCATGGCCACTCTCCAAGGACTATGGGTTGATCAGGCTGAGGACAATTTTTGTCTCCAATCTTCTAACAAGGAAACCTTGTTGAAGTTGCTGTCGGCAATCCAGGTCCCCCTTTCCCCGCAAAAGCAGGGGAGAGATGCTGAATCAAGCGGTGATTTGAATCCCGGTTCTTCCAAAAACTGTGCCGGGTCATCCGGTGTGGTTCTTCTACCTGCTGTTCCTCCTGTCATTGATCTGGCAGCAGAGGATATTGATGAGGACTTGGATCCAGATGTTGCCGAGATCCTTAACCCCTGTACAAATTTTTCGAGTGGGGTCTTTTGATATAACCTTCTTAATCGGATGAGTTTTTCTCTGTATATTCCGGCAGGGAGCGCCAATCATCCCTTCAAGTACTTGTCGTTTGAGCCAGAGCAGCCATACGTGTTCAAGCAGAATGCCTTCAAGAGGCTGGGCCTGACTCTTGAGCAAGTGTTGAAGTCGTCTCCCTTTGTAATGCCCGTGCCTGGATGCATAGTCCAGGACTACAAGTACGGGTGCCCAGAGTACCCTCATTGAGGACTGCCGCTGACAAACAATGGCTCATATCCCCACATATTAATCCTGGGGACATCTTTGACAATCCCCTGAAGGTTGGCAAAGGGTCGCCATACTTTTTGTGATACTCTTCAAGTGGACCGCCCAGTCAATTGGGCGGTCTATGATTTTGAGCACTTGTTTGAAGGGCGCCTGGTCAAAGTCTTTCAGGTAAGAAAGAGAGAGAAAAAAGAGATGGGCTCAGTACGCAAATGATAACCCCCCACTTTTTGTTTATCCCCCTTTTCAGTATTTGCTGAGTGGCTGGGCTGCCCTCGTTGGTGGAGATCAAGTTGTGACTCCTGAAGAGATGATGAAGCGGGTTTACGCCGACCTGAATCTGGCCGAAGATTTCAAATTCACCCACATGTTTGTAAGAGTGGGCACAAACGACCTGAAGAACCTGGCCAGTCCTGAGGCCCCGAGTTGCTACCCCAACTTTGGGCATTTTCTGACCGCGTTGTATGGGTATTATTCAAGTTTATCCTGTGTCTTTGATGCCAAGGTCTTCACTTTGGGGGCTTCAGCTCCGCCATACTTGCCACCGGGAAGGACCTCCTATTTGACGGAGTCCTTTGATTTGGACAACCAAAACGTCACCCTGATACCTCTTCAGTACCAGGGGCGCAGATACTTCACACCCAAGTCCTGGGAAAATGCAGCTCACGTCTTTCAGCAGGCCCTCTACAATGGGCTTTGGTCAAAAATTGGCTGAGTTCAAGGAAACAACGGGTGTCCTGGCTGGTGGGCTGTGCCCACGCCAATCAAGCCTCTTTTGGCTTTTGATTGTTTCGAGAAGACCCTGTCTGCGTTTGGACATATCCATTCTCATGCCTATCTGCTATTTGCTCAGCTTTGTGCTGCAGCGATAAGTTTTGGACTCGAGTGGAGCAGGGGTTCCAGCCTGACCTGGGGTGCTTACGCATGCCCAGGGTCATGCCCCTATTGGCTCCCCAATGGGACGGCGGCTCCGGGGATCCCCCTGGACTCCCCCACTCTCACTTTGGGGAAGAGGCGATGGTATTGTGTCATGGAGGCAACGGTCCCTTCCACATTAACCCGGCTGTCGAGGGTGCCGGTGGAGATCCCTTCAAGGCGTAAGTTGTTTTTCAAAAGGGAAATGTGGAAAAAACCCTTTAACGATCAGTTCTGATGCATTTGTTTAGTGTCTTTATTCAGGATGGAGAGCTTCCTCAAGGAAAGGAACTTCATGGAAGTGTTCTCTGTGGAATTCCTCAACTCGGATCCACGTCAAATTGCTCTGGGATGCCTTGTCATCAGAGCGCAGGTTTGCCAAGGAAGGGGATCGTCACTAACTTGTTGCGTAATCATTGCCAAGTCTGGTAATGGAATTTGGTTGGTAGGGGGTCGCAAAAGGGTTCATGGCAACGTGACGGATCTTTGTTGCACTGATTAATTTGTGAAGAACAACTGTGGGGTTTTTGTACGGTAATTGCGGGCATGTGTTTTTTGTACAGTGTTGTTTTTGTACATTTACATGCTGATACAAAAATAAAGTGCCTGAGTCTCCTCAGGCTTTGTTTGAATCTTTGGGTTTTCTTTGTAAAGTCTTGCCAAATTCTGCACAAAGATTTTCCCCGTGTCCTCCGAATCAGCTTTGAGAGGAATAAGGTTTTGCACACTTTGGTTGGGTAAGATGCTTTTTGTAAATTTCCCTCCAGGTCCAGGTTTTGCGACCTCAATGTCGACAGCCCTGACAAAGTCATCCCTGTTACTGGGGTGCAATTTGACAATTCAGGCCAGTTTCCACTTCGGCCTTTCAAAGGCAGTGTCTCCTTTAAAAGTTGATTTTTTCAGCAGCACCATCTGATCCAGTCTGGGCTGCAATGCTGATCCCTGTGTTTTCCTCATGGGGAATTTTCTGAGTTCTCGGATGTAGTTATCGTGAAAAGATTCCCACACATTGTTCATTAATCTTATACGCTAAATTGCGCCCCTTTTCAAACCAGTCGCAGATCCCCCTGCAAACTGTATGGGGGCCGGACCGTACAGCAAAGGGTTAAACTCCGGATCGGCCTGATGCGGGTTGATGAACATTGAAGGGGTGACTGGCATGGGATCATCCCTGTCATCTGATATGTAGGTGAGTGGCCTAGAGTTTATCATTCTCTCCACAAATGTCAAACCAGCCCTCAAATGGTTGTCACCTTGAAATGGAATTCCCCAAAAAGTTTGGGCCAACTTGTCTTTGATCATCTGCATTAATTGTTCATAAAATCTGCCCCACCAGGGGGCCTGTGAGGCGTTGAAGAACCACCTTATCCCCCTGAGTTGTGTCTCAATGGTGAGTTGTTTAGCTCTCAACAGCATGGGCGGCTTGGAAGGTGGCTGCATTGTCTGCAACCATAGTTTGGGGGGATAAGTCTCTTTTATTAATGAACGCTTCATAAGCAAAGATGAAAGATTCCAGTGATACGTTCATCACCGGTTGAAGGTCTATAGCCCTGGTTTTCACGCAGGAAAAGACACAGATTGAGAATTTTGCTCCGTTCATTGTTAAGAATGGGCCAACAAAATCAATCCCCACTGTATTGAAGGGGATTATCCCATTGTATCTAAAATCCGGCAAGGGTGCAAGGGGAGGCAGGAACTGCCTGGTGTCAAATCTGCAACACCAGTTGCAATTCTTTTGTATCTGTTTTGCTAGAACCCTTGATCCCTTCATCCAGAATGTTTTGTTAAAAATTGTCACAAGCGTATTGGGTGAGGGGTGACCCAAATCCTCGTGAAAGGTGAGAAACAGGGATTGGATAAATCCAAGGTCCCCCTGCTTTTTAGGAGGAGGTAAGAATACAAGAGAGGCTTGAGTCAGGTGCCCTTTTGGTACATGAGTACTTTGGTCTCTAGCCTGTTGACTTTGAGAGATCAACAGGTTCATTCTGGGATTCCAGGTGAGATCCTCTCGTCCTTGTATTGTGCCTCCTTGAACAAGGATCTCCCACTCTGTGGGAGCCCCAATCTTTTGAACTGAGCAAATAGTCTCCACTATACCCTCCATGAATTCGAGGGGGGAAAAGTTTCTCAGGAATGGTTTTGTTTGAAGATGCCATCCCCCATGTATGTTCCTCTTTTTGTGAGGGGAAACAGATTAGGTTTTCTGTTGCTCTTCTTAGGTCTGTTCCTAAAGAATTCTCGTATTTTGAGCCAGGTCATCATCCTGGCCACAACTTTTACCCAATCTCCTCAAGTGTCTTCGTAAGCCTTTTCAAGGATCTTGTCAGGATCCTTGACTGGTGTATCTCCATCACTTACAAACTGTTTTAGATGTTCCAAAAAGAAAATGCTGGAATTTGAATGGTACTTGCTACATTTGAAAAAATTTGAGGTTCCATTTCAAATTAAATTTTCTCCAAATTTTTGAAGTTGGAAACAGGAAATGTTCCCCTCCTGCAGTCCTGGCTGGGGGCTCTTTTGGAATCACTGAATGAAAAATTAATAAAAAAAGAAATTCAATTGATTGAAGCATGTATGGGATGAGGATAACACAAAGGAGCTGTATTCATGTGTTTCCCTTTATGAATTTATTCACAGCAAAGTTTTGGAGGTAAATGAGTACTCACTTTCCTGATACACTGTTTATACCCCTTAAACACACTGTCTCAACTCTCTCATAGATTTGCTTCAAGGAGAGAGTGATGCGCTTGCAGAGTGAGGGGCTGCAGGGGCACACTGGCTCATTTTTCAGTGGAGCACATATTAGCTCCGGCAAGATGGGCATCCACCGCGCATGCAGCATTGGAAACAATTTGTAAATTTATCAAAAATGCAACTTTTGGAAAATTTGCAACGTTGGCAACTGGGAAGAGAAGCATATATGGGAATTCAAACTTCTCAGTTTAGCTCCATCTAATTTTATCATTTGACTGATATTTGAAATTTTTTCACAGGGTTGTATGCACATCGATGTTCTATGATCTAACATATATTTTTGTTGAAACATATTCATAATGGAATTAGTTTAAATTCAAACACTAAAAGCATTTTTCCAATTTTTCTACAATTTGAAAAAAATGTTTTGCATCTTCCAGTGTATCTCACTCAATTTTGGTATTTTTTTCAAAATTTGAACAATTGGGATTTAGGAAACATCCATGAGCCTGCAACATTTGAAGAATTTTGAAAATTGAGTCAAAATTGAATAAAATCCAGGATTGCTTGCGCACATTACTTACTTCCTTTGAATTCGAGGCTAACGTCTGATCATTGACCCTGTTCTGTCTGGTTCTCTACGAAGTTAATAAAAGCCCTGACCAGATAGTAGATCCGGCAGTGGATGTTTCCCTCTGGAAAGAAGCAGAGTCCGGATAGGAGTGTATGATATACATACTTGTTGAAGTCCAATAAACACTTGAATATACAAATATTGGTGTTTCTTTGCTTGCTTATACGATTGCCTAAGTACTAAACGTACTTGGTTTGGGACGCATCCGGTAAAAGGGAAGCAAACTAAAATAATTCCGTCGACACTTATAAGATTATCCTCTTAAAGGTTGGTGACACTCAGGGTTTTAGCCTGTGAACCATAAAATCAATAAGTGTACGACAACACATCTATCCTCAGAAATCAACAAGGATGTTGCGCAGAACAAAAATGTAGCAGTAAGTAAAGAGATCATGAAAGAACCGGGGTCACACAGTCCAGGTGCAGATTTCCTTTATTCTTCATTTTTCACATGTGAACAAAAGTCATGAAAATTCAGATTGTCGCATTGATATTAAGCTTTTATTTCTTCAATCATGTCTTAAAAAGACTTTATTAAGCCATATTCCGTAAGATGATGCTTGAAAACCATTGAAAATACGTTGCATCGATATTTTTGAATTTCATATAGTGTCTTGCAATTTGACCAATCCACAATTCAACTCTAGTGCAGCAACAGATTTGGGTTGAATTGCAAGGTACCACCTGTAAAATTGTTTAGTGTTTGTTCATGTCCTATATTCTGGAAAATATTTTATTGCTTGTGAAGAATGTAAAGAGAATAATTTGCAGCCATTTTGTTGCTCTTCTGGTTTCTGGAAAACGTGTTGAAAATGTAGCACCAATTTAATGACATAAAAATTTGTTCCCTTGAAAGAACCAAATGAGGTTTTACTCAGAATATTTTAGAGTAGGGATACGGTATAAATTGATAGCATTTTTGTAATCAAAAAATTATGGCGCAGCACAAATCGAATTCATAAAATTTGCTACAAATGATAAAAATTACAACTTTCGATTAATAATAACTGTACATAATAGTGGTCATATTCTATACGCTTCATTCAAAAAAGAGAAAATTCAAATTCAATCCTAAAAAAAATCTATGTACTTCCTCCTGTTTTTTCCAGTTAATACATTTTTGAAAAACTAAAAAATCCAAAGTTTATCTTGGACTGTGTATTCTAGAAGACAGGGAAAACTATATTTGACAACAACATTTTGGGTCTGAATTCCAATTATTCCCTGGCCACTTTCCTTAGGTCAAAAATACTCTATTACTGTACATGCATTTTTGAGGACAAAAATACAACCTTAGCATACAAAATAAAAAGCAATCTGAATCAAACCCTCCTTATGAAGATATACAGTACATCATCCCATACTTTCCTGTTCTAGAAGAAAGGCGCGCAAATTGGGGTCAGTAGATATCAGAAGTCAAGATTATTCCATCAATCGTTCAGTATAAGAAGAATACATTAAAAAATCCGAATTGACAGTCTCCATCTTTTAATAATTAGTTGAATTTGAATTTAGCATCAGTGGTTATAGTGGAAGAGATCGGCACCAGCTAATAGGGGATCTTTTTGTCAGTTCTCCTGTCCTGTTTAAGGGCAGGCTAGGCAGTGTCCTGTTCAAGGGAATATTCCTTCTTTTTGGTGTCTCAGGCGGGCGCGGACCCGTCAAAGACTTTTCTCAGGGCCAGTGACATTGAAAGAATCGATTTTTATCCTGACCCTTTTTTTTTGCCTGGGGTGCAGGGCCAGGGTGGTGGATCCTTGAGACACAATCCCATTCCTGTCCTCCATCTTTTTCCACTCATGTCAGCCTGAGGGCTTTGTGTGCTAGTTGCTCGTGTACGTCCGCTGCTGCACTAGCGCGGCTTGGTCGCTGCGTTTGGCTTGAGTTTCTGTGGACGTGGTCGAGGTCTGTGGAATCTGCGTATGTTTCTCAGTGATATTCTATCTCGTTTTTTGCAGTAAAATCATTTCTGATGTTTATTTAACCTGTGCTCATTGTTTCACGCTGATGTGCTCTCTATGCTGAGTAATTTTGAGGTACTTCTGTCCATGGTTTGAGATTCAAAAACTTGGAACAGATCCTCCGGAGGTATTGTGAGAGGCCTTTTGTGGCTTTAGGAATTTTCCTTGCAAATATCACCGAGGGCCTTTCGAAATTACAATTTTTTTCATTGGGTCATTGTATTGGAGACACAGATTCAAGTGCAAAATTTCGTGATCATTTGTCTTCAAAATTCAAATAACGAAACGTTTGCTTTTCTCTCGATTGGCTGTTAATCCCCTGTTTCTTTCAAACACTAAACACTAATAGTACTCAAGTCCTAAACTAGCGTTATTACACCAGTTCACTTGCGACACAAATAACTTATCAATCTAAGTCGTCGTTTAATCTGACTACTAACTTATTACATGACGTTTTTGAAAATCGCGCTAATCCGCGCCGAGGATTGTTCGAAATGGATGATCTGAGGGATTCGGATTGAGCAGTGAACCATAATCAGCTTCAATTCAGTCAATAAAATTTTTTCTTTGGAATGACTAATAATGGAACCTCTGAATGAATCAACCTTCCAGGAAGTGAATGTGATTGCGACTTCCAGGCAGTTGAGTGAATCTTAGTGTCGCAAGATGTTTGAGCTGTTGTCGTCGCTCGGGTCGTGGGTGAAGCGACAGGAAATCACGACCGACAATGCAGTGTTCCGTTTGCATTACATGTTTACGGCATTGTTGTTGCTTTGCTTCTCCGCCATCATCACGGCGTCGCAGTTCATCGGCGACCCGATCGAATGTATGGGCGACAAATCCATCCCGGGCAACGTTCGGTTGTGCATAACAACCTAGTGAAGGTGCAAGTGTTACGGGCTACGGGTGCGACCTCACTAACCGGCACTAAAGGGTGTCGGTCCACTCCAAGTGTACCTAAAGTCTCGGCATAAGGTTACAATTGAAACCACTCAGATGGAAATTCACGAGGATTAAGTTATTGTTATTGTACTCCTTTAACCTGAGACGTACTGTGAAGGATAATCTTGAATATTGGTTCGAATGGATGCATGGATTTTGTCCACAGTATTTGGTGGTCGCAACCTGTTGCAGGCATGCAGCCTAACCCAACCTTGTGTCAAAAAATCTTCTTTTTTTCATTTCTTCGTAGAATGATTGAACTTGAAAGTTCCTTTGGTAATTCACGCAGTGGCATAAGAGTATTATGAGTTTACGAATCAAGTTTCTTTGATGTTGCGTTCCAAATGCTGATTCGGTGGTTTAAAAGGGCAAGGAGTTGTTAGGTACTCAAGGTTTACTTTCTTAAGAACACACTCGAGAACTTCAAATTTAAACACTTTCATTGTAAATTAAAACAACCAGGACATGATATGACATGGGGTGTACTATATGTCAGCTGATGAGAAATATTATCTTTTATTAGGATTGGTGAACCCGGCTGGCCATGAAGACGAAAAGAAATACTACACCTACTACCAGTGGGTGGTATTTGTGCTTTTCTTGCAAGCTATGCTTTGTTATTTTCCCAAATGGTTGTGGGACATGTGGGAAAGCAATTTGCTGTCCACCATTGTTGTTGGACTAAATTACGGCATGATCACTGAGGAAGAGAAGGAGTCGAAGAAGAAAACCTTGATTGATTACATGCTGAAACATATCAAGGTTAGTAAGGAAACATATCGGGCGTGTCACTCACGAGTCACGACATGGCATACCGCAATTATGGCGAATCCAATTTCACGTGAGACTCTCAGCGACATCTAGGATAAAAGTTTGTCTTTGCCTGGAACTTCGTTGACGGGGTCCTCTGAAAAGATGCCCCGGGCAAGGTTCCAAAACTTCTAATCCAAACGTTTCAAAAAGCACAGTGTTGTACATGAATAATTTTCAATGAATCAAATCGGTACAAAAGAATTTGCCCGCAATGCATGTGTGTGAGACTCGCAGAACATCCGCACACTTTTAATGAGTTGTGTTTTCGAAATCCTGATGAGCACGACGGTTCCTTGTTTTCTCAATGAAAGTAACATGCTGTTTTTTTTTTACCGAATTCCTGAAGATGAGAGAGCTTGGTGATGTTATATAGAGGGTGAACTACAAATGTTTTCTGCCTTCTGAATGATTTGAGCTGTCGCAAGCATTATGAAGTTGAAGCTACTTAATTTACCTTTCAAATCTTATTTTGGTGTATACAGTATATTCAAGCTTGTTTGTTGGAGCGTCATTTGAATTGAATTAGGAGGAGGTGGAAGGAGATAACTCGAACTACCCTGGAGAACCAAATGGTTTGAAAATCTCTCAATCGTTGACATGTCCAAAATATATTTCAGATTCTCAGAAACGTCTAATTTTCGAAAATGATACATGTATGAAAGTTTGAAACTCACATTTCACAAACAGAGTTGGCACTTCGTTATCAACTTTTTACGTTCAATTTCTGTCGTAAAGTTGATAGCAACGTGTAAAGCCAATGAAATCCTTTCACTGCGCCGTGTTCTACAACTGTTTCTTCCATTGAAAGTTCTTTCTTGAGAAAGTATTGCTCTGGCTTGTATTTCATGCTTTCATCATACTTACTTGAGGTTACCATGCTTCACAGCCTTTTTCTCTTGATTCTCTTTGGAATTCTCTTATTTGTCCTGAAAATCACGAACAGAATTTTTGAGACATATGGACTACTTACAGCCCTTTCGAGGCGCAGTCTAGACAACGTTGGTTGAGACTTTGCCTGGGAAATGCTGCGAATTCGCAGGTCAAGAACAAGAAGAAAAAATGAACACGGCTCTGTAGCATGACTGAGCAGTTTCTTAATTCAAGCTAGAGACTGCTTGATGAGAGTTATTCACCCGAAGAATTCCAAGTTAAATCATTTGTTCTATGTAGTGCTTAACGTTTAAATGACCTCACACGGCACATTTACCGCATCTCGATCAGTTGCACAAATTAAGCTGGTTCTGTTCAATTGAATGCGTGAAAGCCGACGCAACGATTTTGTTTGCTATAGGTATACGCAGAGTCATCTGAATCTTTTTCCAAGGTTTTCGTAGTTTAATTTGGGTCAAGTGAAAGTGTGCTAATAATTTGTCAATGCTGGGAAACCAATTTTTGTATGAACTAAGTTTTTACTGCACACCATTTCACATTTCTTGGACAGCGGAGGCAGAACATTTTCTTTTCAAGAGGTCCAAGCAAATGCTCAGACAACGTTGCATGTGAACATACTTCGGAGGTTTTTGAAGGGGATATTCAGGAGAGACATGAACTGTTCTTGATTAAACTGAATTTTCCAGTATATCCTGGAAGATGTGTAAGTGTGGTGGTGAAACGCTTCAAAGCATGTGAGCCCCTGGAAGTTAGTCAAAATTTTAGTTTAATGACTCTCGTAAATTAAATTGATATGATTATGAGCTAAGCTAGTGTTCGGTGACACCTTAGTATTATAATCGAATCAATTCCCGGTTGATTGACTTGAAATGATTCGTCGCTGATAGTCTCCGTCAAAATTCGGAGCAATCAAAAGCGTGTGTGACTTCATTTGTCAATGTCGATTATTCTTCCACTTGCGCAGCATCACAACATGTACGCCATCAAGTACTTCTTCTGCGAAGTGCTTTGCCTCATCAACATCATCGGCCAGATGTACTTGATGAATGCCTTCTTCGACGGCGAATTCATGCAGTATGGCCGGAAAGTGACTGACTTTTCGGACATGGACCAAGACAATCGCATTGACCCCATGGTCTACGTCTTTCCCCGTATCACCAAATGCACCTTCCACAAATTCGGTCCTTCAGGCACCATCATGCGCAGCGACTTCCTCTGCGTCCTCCCACTGAACATCTTCAACGAAAAGTCCTTTGTTTTCCTCTGGTTTTGGTACATCATCATTGCGACCCTGTTGTCGGCGCTTGTCTTGTTCCGCATTGCCATCATCGCATTGCCGAGCACCAGGGCGCACATTTTCCACTTCTACAACCGAATCATCTCCAAGGACACGGCGGCGGCCATTTCGAGGAAAACGTCGCTCGGGGATTGGTGGGTCATGTTCATGCTCGGCTCCAACATGGACCCGCTCATCTACCGCGAAGTCATGTCCGAGCTCGCCAAGAAGATTGAGATTTCGTCGAGCAACAGTCTTTGAAAAGCGCTCCTGATGCGATTTATTCCCCTCCCATTGATATACAGGTCAAATCTTTTTATGAATCATGATACCTTTTCATGTTTTCTCGGTTCTTGTGTTTTTTGTGGAGGCCTTTGACTGATTTCAGTCAATGGCTCTTCACGCAGGCGCATGAGGGCATGTTGTGAAGACATGGTTGAGCTATTCCTAATAATTTTGTGGGATAATAGTACTGTACTTTGAAACAATTCTACAATTGAAGAGCGTGTTCATGTTTGAAACCATGTTTTTCCATTTATGGGAGCTCTGCATAATCTCACTTTTTTGAACTTAAAACTAACATATGCTGGGTTTCAATTGCATAACGAGGTTTGACCTGCTGTTCCCAGACAAAAAGATAGAGATGGAAGTGTTTTTTGCTCAGCTTGAACCAACCGACAAAAAAAGAGAGAAAGCTTCGGCAATGAAACTGTTGGGACCAAATATGTTGTTGCTGCGTCTTCCAAAAATTGTGTTCAACGCAAAGTACGCGAAACAAATATCTTCGTGAGAGCAATAATGTTGAACCGTTTTCATCCGAAAAATGTCTTTCGTGTAGATTTCAGTCCGTGTTTCAACGGATGAATCTTTGACTCTTGAGAAAAGAAAAGCAGGGTAGCAACACTTTGGGGGACGAATTTAATCGAGGGATTAAATGTGATGCAACTGGGAGCTGAAGCCGTTATTTTCAAAATGGGGTCGGAAAGAGAGAAAGGTGCGTGTAAAAAGAAACGAGGTTTGTATAGAGGCGTCATGATGCTGCTTGTAATTTGTCGAAAATAAATGGGTGTTTTTTTCTTGTTTTGCCTGAAGATAAATGCTCATCCGTTTGCGAAGCAAGTCCAATTAGCAAGCTTTGCCGGAGAAGGACTCTAAAAGCAAAAAGAATCTTGAAAATATTGTTTCAGAAATCCTTTGAGATATTATTAGTGATGATCGTGGCTCTTGGGCGCATTCATTCAATATTTTTGGATCTTGATCCGCTTTGTTTTGGAAAATGTGGTGTTAAGTGTCTTCTTTGGACAAGGGTGTCTTTTTTGTAATTGAATAAATGGATTTTAGATGTCACTTTCTGCTGTTTTGTTTTCTCTGCTGCAAATGGCATGCATTTTGCCTTTGATCATGGCATCATCCTACGCAGGGCGGAAATACCCTGCGTGATTGTAGTTCAAAAGCGCGATTCTTCCAACGAATTGTATAAGTTTAAGTAGAACACTGATCCATCATATTTTCCCGCTGAGTTTTCTTGTGTGGGATTAACGTCCTGCATGACTAGGATGCCTTTGAAAGTTTTTCTCTGTAGGAGAGAACAGAAAAAGGAAGAAATAGTTTTTTGTCTTCGTCTTGAGTTCTTACCAAAGGTTAACCGCTGGGGTTGCTGTTCCTGTAAACATCTTGAACAACCAGAATACAGTACAATTCAACCGTGGACAATTGACCGTATGCATACTCTTTAATCTCCGGATTTTCCCTCAAATGAGAGACATTTGGAAATTGCCAGAGTTGGAGGAACTTCTGTCTCATTTAGCCTTGCCAAGAAGGTAAGGTTCTCTCCTCATGTTATACTGGTTATCTGCAACAAAATTCCTCTCTTCAGCAATTTTTTCTGGTCCCTTTTGCTTCATTATAGAGAGTCCACCAGCCTGTATTTCCTACTCTTATTCTTCTGTGTTCATCTACACTCCTGTCTGTCTGAATATAATGTCCTGGTTTTGGGTCTCCTATTAGGGGGACCTGAACACATAATTGCTAACCCCCTTTTTTTCATTGATCAGCACCCACCTGATAAAACACCTAAGCACACATGTTGGTTCCAGTCCCAACAAATTCTGTACTGCTCTTGGTCATTATGCAGTATTTGTTATATACCTGACACCACTTGTCAGACGTGTCCCTCAGTGCCCTGTGATTAATGTGACAGGCTGCTGAAATGGGCATGTAGTCTCCTGCTCCAACTCCGTACTTCATCTTGCTACCATGCTTCCTAATTTAAAATGGGTGTAGTACAACAGAAGGTGAAGATTAAGAGCTTGGTCTGCCATTTGGCTCTGTGGTACTGTCAAGTAAAATCTGAGGGTGCAGTGGTTTTTTAATTCATTTGCTAGCGCACAGCTACCCAAACCATGGAGACTTCAACTTTTATACCAACTATTCCATCATCCCACTGTTCCATTTGCTGTAAAGTACTGAAAAGCACATACATTTTCAGATAAATGGTAAAATTTAATGAATGATTCCAGAATTGAAGCGAACATCATAAATAGCGAAGCTTGCTGTGAAAATGGGTACAAAAGAGTCGAACCACACATGTTTTCTATAGAAACAGCTTTGTTCGTCAACATGGCCACCTGTGGGTTGTGTAGTTGGTTGGACCCTGGCTTTTGAACTGCAAAAGGCATTGAAGGTACAGTAAGGGCCTCTCCCGAAACCCTTAGTAACGACATCTATCCCTAGGAACTAATATCTTTTCAGACTCGACAATTCTCCCACCCTGATATCACCTGGAAGCAAGATAAGCATCGGATTGGAGGAGAGGCCTGCGAGGTCCAGAGCAAGAATCATCACTTTGCTTTTTACCGCTGACTTGAGCTGATCTAATTTTAACCTGGAAAGACGTATTGTTATATTGTGCTTGTGACTGTGTTTGGTGTTGCTGTCATTGACCGGATTCGAAACAGAGTGCAATAAAGCTCTGCCGATACGTGGCGCTGGCTGAGGACTCATATACCCGACTTTATTGTACAAGATGGGAAAGTATGTGACCCCTGAGGGGCATGGATGTGCGCTGTGGGCATCTGATGCTGGTTGGGGTCCCTTCGTCATCATGGTGCCTCAGGGCAGAGACCCGTTCTCGTAAGGAGGGAAAATGGTTTGGTTGGAATTCCGGTTTTCTGTCTCGTTAACGTTTTCATCCCGATCTGGTTTCTCTGATGTCTGCGCTGCGGATACAGTCTTCTCTTTTCACCTTGTACAAATGTTCATAAAGTAGTGTCAGGGCTGTTTATTAACTCAATCCCTTCGCATAAGAGGTAAACAACTGGCTAAGGTGTTCTGAAAGACGCTACTACATTTTCTATATGTTATAAAAGATATGACATGACAATTTCAATTTACTCATAGTTTTTTAAAAACTGTCGTGGACTTATGAATTGTTCCGTTTTATTTAAGGAAAAGTTCATCGAAAGTTGGCCTTACAGTTCTATAGTTTCTTGATTACATGCTGTTTTTCACATTATATGAAAGGTCATTTTGCCCTTAATGAAGTTATTTGCAAAAAATGTGTTTCTTTGTCGCGCGTTTCACAGGATTTAATTTCAAGTTTAAAAGGACAAGAGAGAGATTCTTCTCCCGTTCCTTAGTACATTTTTTAGAGAAAACTATTCCGCATTTGGAAGCTTCCCTTTTTTTTCAAATTAAACTTTACAGCATTTTATTTTCTCTGTCTTGTAGTGGAAATAAATAGTTGTCCTCAAACTGGAAAAAATCTACAGTGATGGATAAATAGGATGATATTCAACGGGTTTACCAACATCTGCGGGAAATATGGTATTGGTTATGAAACTGAACAATTTTAATCTGAATAACGGAACTCAAGTTCTGTATTTGGACCTGATTGTCATCCGGAATTTATTTATGAACACTCAGCTTTTTGGAAACTTTAAATTTGTTGAATGGATCCGCTATTTCTGAGTGAATGAATTGAAAAATAATGATCATTCATGAAAAGGATAATTTTTGATTCATGGTTCATCTGCGATGTTTTCTTATACGATTCGATTGTTTAATCATGATAATTAGGAGGTCAGTTTCATTTGAAACTTCATCATCCACGAAGTGAGAATTAAAGTTGAACGAAACTAACCCATCGTGCTCCGGGTTAATTGCAGCCGAATGATTCCGTTTATTGGACAATGCGTTAAAACGCAATAAATCATTAGCAAAATGGTATGCTAAAAATTACGTACTACTTGCCACTCAAACCTAAGTTTTAAAGTTAAGATTTTTGACACTTCCGAGAACTAGTAGGCTCATTATAAGCGCACTAAGGATTGGACTTGATGACTTGAAGCTCCTCGAAACATTGATGATGGGTGCTGACATAAGTTGAAAGTTCGTAACCCAACTTTGATGGGACTTGCCTCACGTCGTTTATATGCGCAGGTGTCTATTGTGTCTGTCGCTGGTTTTGGTTACTTGCCGCGGAAATGTTTTACGTCAGTGTCAATCAGGCGGGAAAGTGACGAAGGGTTTATTTATTTTATTTTTGTTGTATCTGACTTCTCGGATGGTTTTGGACTGATGATTGCAGAAGGCGGCAACAACTCATTTTATTACTGGGTAAAATGCCTCTGGCGATTTTTTCTGGTTCCAAATTTCATGGAATGATTTAAAAATTTGAACAATAGAAAAGCTGCCAAAAATAATTTGGAACATAGCTGAAGATAGCCCAAGATGTGTTCCTTGTGTGCTTTATTTCTTCTGCAGCCTAGGATTTTTTTCTTGGAATTGAGCTGAATCTGTGTTGATGAATATCCCATCCTTAATCGTATTATGCTGTCCTAAAAAAAAAAAGGAACGAAAACTTTTTGGGTTTCACTCATCTGTTTCTCTCGATTTCCGTTCAACTGATGGTTTTTTCATTTTTTCGCGTGTCGGTTGTTTCCACATGTTCACATTTCATTTTAATTAGCTCTGGAGATCTTTAGGTGTCACATAACAACCATACCCTAAAAACCTAAGTAAATTCCTGGAAATTTCGGGAAGATATTCCCCAAAATGCTCAAATGTAGCAATATCCTTTGTTATGAACCATGATGTTTTAAAAAATAACCCACCAGCAGAATCAATGGTCGGGAGCTTGCGAGATTTCACGATATCAACTGCTGGCGTCATCTACCAGCTAATAAATGAGGATGCTTGACTGAAGTGAAGCGCAAGGGACATCAGAGAAAAAATTCTCATGGTCGAAACTTCCAAGAAAAATATATTTTAGTACCGAAAAGGTACTAGAGAAGGCGGATGCATTGAATGTAATACCATATGTCATTTGAATTTGACCTTTCATTAGTATGAACCCTTCCATTCACCATTCTCGTTCAGGGGTTTTTTCCCTCAGAGGTGGCGGATGAATTTATGATAGGATAATAGTTTATCATACGATGAGTTTCCGATATGCAAGGACTTCACTTCTTTGCATCCCATTGATCAGTTGTTTGAACTCAATGACAGGTTCCAGAATATTACTGTATTTTTTAAACTTCAGGCCTCAGAAAATGATTGCTTATCATTGAAATAAAGGATATATCAAATGGAGCTGTACAGTGGTAAAAAATAAAATATTGGCCAGCAGCAGCTGACCCCTGGACAACAGACCTGCTGGAGTTCAACAAACCAGTCTCTTCTCCCACATTTCGGCCCATCCAAAAGTTCAACATACAAAATATCAGGTTGTGGAATATGAAGACCCCAATGCCAAAAAGTGCTGGACGCATTCCATTTTCATCATGTATTCAATGAATCAATTCCACTATGATTCAATTGTGCATCTTCTGTGTTAGTTATGCCCCAAAATGACACAAAACTGTAGAAGAAAGACAAAAAAGGGCACACAAGACCAAGTGCTTGCATGCTAAAGGAAGCAAATATTGTATAAATAACCTTTTCAAATGAATCTAAACTGACACAAAAATGTGAAATAAAGTGGGTCCTTCCCAAGTGGGGAGCTATTCTTTGTGTGAACCCACAACTGGTGCACATTGGGGTTAAAACTGGTGTACATGGGATATCCTGGGGTTACAAGCATGTACCTCCGTAGATGAAATTTTGCTACCATTCCAGGGCTATATTTGATGCACAAATGTGATATAACAGCAAGTATCACACAAATGCACCAACTGTAACCTTGATGTAACTTATTTGTTTACAAATGTGACCCTGAGCAATCATGGTGTTAACGCACAATTATTGCACATTAGGGATATACATATGCAAAAGAAGAACTTTGGTACACTTCAGGTGCACAGTAGAGTCACTGTTCAGAATTACGGACATATTCCCCAGTGTGCACCAATTTCCCCACTCAGGTTGCAAAACAAATGAAGTTCAGTATAGCAGAATATCCTCATTACACATTTTCTTTGACAGGAAAAGTGACTAGCACTTGTTTTAGCATAAAAATGCTCTTCAAAAACAACTCAGACAATGCAAACATTATTTAATGAATGGATTATGCGTGCTTTGCATTACAGCAATATTGCATAAAAAATACTCAAGGAACAATGTATTTTTGTTTTGCAGGAATTTAGATAATAAAAAACTCACTTCTCAAATCTAATTAACCTATAACCTTACCAACGTAACTCAGCTCAACAAACTCATCTTATCCTAACTAACTAAACATGATTTAACCCAGATGAACTTGACTTAACCTAGCTCAACCTAATGCAGTATAATCATCTTAACCATGCCTAAGAAGTAAGGTGAACTACGGTAAAGCTAACTCTAATTTACCAAACAATTATTTTAAAAATTGATGTTCTAGCGAATTAAGATTATTGATCAACCAATAAAACTATTCAACTTGAGTTTTTTTGTCATGTGGAAATACATATAATCATCGAGTCCAATAAAAGAAGACCACATGGATCGATTATTTTTGAATGCTTTTGAATACAGAGAAAACCCACTTTCACAATATGAAAGTTCATCGCGTGCTTTTCAAGACTCGATTGCGATGCGGAATTCAATTTTTGAGTGAACCTCGTCACTCGCTTCGGGGATGCCAGGTTATATTCATGGATTGACGTCGTCGTCATTGTCGTCGTTCAGTTCGTGTCCTTGTCGCATTACAGACCCACTTGGTATTCTGCTGGGCGTCGATACGATATGCCCGCGCCCATTGTCGACGTCTCAGTGCGAATGTATTTATGCATGTCTTCAATTTTTTAGAGGTGCAGTATGGATGCAGTAATTTTTCCTCAGTCTGTTAGTTCAATTGTTTACTTACTGCATGTTAAATTTTTCTGAACTGGTAAACAGGAGAAACGTTTTTGAAAACGCTTTCTTCAAATATTGTATCTTGTGCTGTGCAGAGCAATGCTTTCTTCAATAAGGATTCTTTGAAACCTTCAAATGCTCGTTCCCCAAATGGTTGAAAACCCGTATATTGTACCATACCCAGGAAACAATTTTGGAGTTGGGTGGCTAGTTGCCAGCGCGCTGCTGGTGCACCAGCGTTAGGCGTCGGCCCCAACTCCCAATGTGTTGTTTTCCAGCTCCCAGTGGGAGTCAGGGTACCCATCTTGCAGCACCCACCCGGCGCCACATCACCCCCTCCCAGTACCCGTCGTTTAGGTGTTGCTTTTGACTAGCTGCATAGCTAACCATGTGAGGCGTTGTACCATCTACCTGCCAGCTAGCCAGAGAAATGAAATTCTGTGCATATACAGCTGCCTCCCTTAAATTCAGCATACTACACCGATATAGGATGAGTTTATCGGTTATAAACTGCACATAGTTGTATACCAAAGATTGTATTAAAAAGTAAATCTTTTAATGAATACCCTTACATGTGTAAGGGTATTCATTAAAAGATTTACTTTTCTCTAGAGGCACACATTGACTACATAATTGGCCAACCTAATTTGGCCGATTATATATTGGCTATATATCAGAAGCTGATACATAATTGGCCACATTGACTAGAGGCAAAGTAGTATTTGTGAATATCAAACTTCTTCATTTTCAAGGTTGGAACTAGAATATGATTTTTATCACATTGAATCAGAAATTACGCGTAGAACGCGTCGCGCTCGAACCAAAAGGGAAAATACAAATGGAAAATGAAGAGACGGAAAAGGATGTCAAATGTATTATCATTGTGACGAAGTTATGAAAAAGACCAGTGAAACTTTTCCGAATCATCCCGAGTTTTGTTCATGTTCTCTTAGATTTTGGGAGGATTGTTCGACCCGCAGTTGTGACCAGTGAATGGGTTAAATATGGACACCCATGACTTATTGTTCTTGAGTTGTTGACGCGGGGATTTGATGCGCGTGAGGTGAGTTTTGTTCTCAATTTGTTTTGGGAAGAGACTTTCACAGGACGGCCAGACATTTTATAACTCTTTGAACAAGCTGGGGGTGCCCAGCCAAACCTGGGCATCATGTTTGGAATTTTACAAAGACTCAAAAAAATTTCCAATAAATCAATTTATCTTAAAAATAGGATACCAATCCACACTTGAGCATAATTTTAAAAAATTTTGGCAGATGAAAAAAAATTGCTATGAGTGCAGCTCTCATGCTTTTTGATTTTATGCCCAGAAGACCTCCTAAGCCACACTTAAAAAATTTGGAAAT
>CAJPEX010002622.1:0-37089 GCA_905338405.1 Notodromas monacha
ATTTCAGCTTTTTTACGAACAGATGAAAGTAAGAATCAACTGAAAGTTGACCAATTTTTTCATGTCTCGCAGACTTGAAAAATAGTTGCTTGTCAAGGATCTTCCGATTTCACTTTTTTGAAGGGTTGCTTTGATTGTTTCAGAGTTTCAGAATTTTTGTCTCTTTTGTATACACTTTATTACTCTGTCGAATTTCTGCATGATGGGTTTCATGCGGCCTTGCGAAGAGGGTTAGGAATCTTCATCAAAGAATACAGGTAGTCTCAGGTTTTTAGAGGCGCAGTTTGAGTGGTACAGTAATTACCAGCAAAAAGAAATCTGTTGAACGATTTCGAATGAATTATTCAGGTTTGAAATATAATTTCAGCGTTTTTACAAACAGATGAAAGAAAGAATCAACTGAAAGTTGACCAATTTTTTCTTGTCTTGCAGACTTGAAAAATAGTTGCTTGTCAAGGATCTTCCGATTTCACTTTTTGAAGGGTTGCTTCGATTGTTTCAGAGTTTCTTCAGAATGCGCTTCACTTGTTGAAACCTCAGTTTGAATGGTCATTTCCAGGCGAAGAAACAAAAAACACTGCTGTAATTTGCATAGTGAATGATTCTTGGCGTAAAATTAGAAGTTTGCCAATGATGATAAGAATTTTTTACTATCAGTATCTTAAAAAAAATCCCTATACAAGTTTCAAATTTCAGGGTCTCTATGGCGCAATATCTCCTGCTCTCATTGCCGTACAACGGGTGTGTGGGACGCATTCCCGAACCCCTTCGCCCATTTTCTTCTTCTTTTAATACTTGGGAGAATTCTATTTTTTTCCTCTTCATTATTATTATCATTTCTTCTGCCCCTCGGATCTTCATGAATCATGACCTTTTCTGAGTGTCGTTTCAAGTCGGGCTGCGTGACGCGGGTTTCGGTGGAAATGTATTTTTATTCCTTTTTTGTGTTCTTCTCTATATTAATGGTGGCCTTTGAATATGTGACCAACATCAATCATTTAATTTTTAACCTGTACAAATATAGGTGAATGACATCAGGTGTGGTTGGGCAACTGTTCTTGCACACATAAAAATATTTTAGAATATGAAAATTTTACAATGCCCAGGTGTGGCTGGGCACCCCCAGCTTGTTGCATAGTTGAGTTTCAACCAAGTGCGATGACGATTCGAAGAAAATATCGCAAGATTTTTGAAAAGCCCCCCTCGCAATCAAAGTTGATGAGCTGCGCGAGTCACGATAGCATCATCAAAAGCAACCCCGACAGCGTCGTCGTAGACTCTCGTACATTCCCTTTTGTTGTTTTACTATTTTTGTTATGCTGTTTTTATACATCTCACGAATCATGGATCTTTAATGTTGTGACATGATTAACTCGAGCATGAGTTCATTTTCGCGGCGTTGGATCCATAAAGACTCGATGGGGCTTCCCCCCCCCCCCGGTTAACGCGTGGATCAACTTTATTAACCCCTGGGTGCATTGAGGAACGCGACATTTTGGTACTGAATGAAACCCGTCGCAAGCAAGGTTGAGATCAAAGGGTTCATTTTTTTTTTTTCAAAATAAGGGTGGTGTGCTGTACCGCGATTTAATTTGATTGAAGAAGGAAGATATTGATTGGTGATGAAGCAGGGACTTGGAGGGTTTGCTTGCTGGTGCTGCAAGAATTACTCGTACCTTTGAACCTCGATGACTCAAACCCCCTTAAGTAAAAAAAAAAAGAAAGAATGAAAATTAATAAGAAATAAACACTATGTAGAAAAGCCTTCTTTTTCAATTTTTTTTATTCCCTTATGTATGAATGATGTAAAATAAACCTTAAAATTCAACGACTTTTTCTCTCGAAAATCTATTGTGAATCCTGATAAAGATATCGTATTAATAAAATTCGATAAAATTATGATTAAATTTGATTGAAGAACAAGCATTAGGTATGAATCAGGGTTTGCCTGGTGCTGAAAGAATTCCTCGTACCTTTGGTCCTAAATGACTCGAACCTCTGTGAGTATAGAAAAACAAAAACCTCATTATGTCGAATTTTGGTCTATTCCCTGTAAAAATTCCTGTATGAACCATGCTGTAAGGTAAACATTCATAATTCTGAGACTTTTCCTCTCGAAAATCTACTGTCAATCCTCATTGAGATACTGTATTAAAGAAATTCAATCAAATTACGATTCAATTTTATTGAAGAACGAAGATATTGATTGGCGATAAAGCAGGGATTTGACGGGTTTCAAGAATTACTGGTACCTTCGGACCTCGATGACTCAAACATTCTTTTGAGTAGAAAATCATCCTCACTATGTCGAATTTTGGTTCATTCCCTGAAAAAATTCCTGTATGAACGATGTAAGGTAAACATTCATAATTCAAAGCCTTTTCCTCTCGAAAATCTACTGCAAGTCAATCCTCATTGAGATATTATCAAAATGCAATCAAATTACGATTCAATTTTATTGAAGAACGAAGGTATTGATTGATGAGGACACAGGAACTTGAAGGGTTTCAAGAATTACTGGTACCTTCGGACCTCGATGACTCAAACATTCTTCAAGTCAAGAAAACTCTCTCTACTCGAAAAATATTTTTTGTCCCTGTATGAAATTCCTGCATGAACAATTTAAGATAAACCTCCCTAATTTTAAGACTTTCCCTCTCAAAAATCTACACTTGATCCCCATATGAGCTGCCACTCTGGACAACTGCCGATTTATTTCGAGAAAAAAATTCCCTGATGATAACATTGAACACCCCGTTGAAATGCCATCGGCCAAAATTATTGACGATTCAAATATGCTCCTGGTCATCAATTTTGTCTTTGATGTCCTACATGATTCAAGTTTCTATGAGAGGTCCTTAATTAAAAAAAAAAAAAACAGACACAAAGGTGACATAATATACTTCTTTGGAACATCAGCTAGATACAATTTATGTATCCCAGGGCTATTTTGGTTCTTTTTGAAGAATTAAAAATTTCTTTCATATCATTCTTGTTTATTGCATTGTACAGAATTGGCATTTTTGATATACAGTGCCTCCAAAACCTTTAAACTGTCACAAAACTGACTGACAAATGGTGGTGGCTGATCCAGGTTTGACTGTAGTACTCAAATTTCTGGATGTCTTTGGGATACTAGTGTGGGGACACAGGAAAGAGAAAAGTAATGACAATGTAATTTCATGCATTTCAAAAGAAAGTCAGGGACTAATTAGGAAAATGATCCCTATGCATCAAATTTCGACATCCCATCAACTCATTTACCCAACATTTTAAGACCCGGAAGATAAAAAAGTTCCACGTCGTTGCTTTCCCAGCAAGTTGCCAGTTTCCCTGACTCAAAAACTTGCGAGGTCAAATTGTTCATGGGCCCTTCTGTGTTTGACTTGAAGAGGTTATTTAACTGTAATAACAAAGGAGAAATTGCCAATGCTTCAGCCATTAAACAGTATCATATTTATGACTAAATGCTGTGCAATAAAACCCTCTTAGGATAAGATTCAGGAAATTTAAATATTAAAGCACACGTGCAGACGAGCCCCGCTCTTGAAATTTTTGTCTCTTCTGTATAAAATTTATTACTCTGTCGAATTTCTGCATGATGGGTTTCATGCGGCCTTGCAAAGAGGGTTAGGAATCTTCATCAAAGAATACAGGTAGTCTCAGGCTTTTAGAGGCGCAGTTTGAGTGGTACAGTAATTACCAGCAAAAAATCTGTTAATCGAACGATTTCAAATGAATGATGCGGGTTCAAAATAAAATTTCAGCTTTTTTACGAACAGATGAAAGTAAGAATCAACTGAAAGTTGACCAATTTTTTCATGTCTCGCAGACTTGAAAAATAGTTGCTTGTCAAGGATCTTCCGATTTCACTTTTTTGAAGGGTTTCTTTGATTGTTTCTGAGTTTCAGAATTTTTGTCTCTTTTGTATCAAATTTATTACTCTGTCGAATTTCTGCATGATGGGTTTCATGCGGCCTTGCGAAGAGGGTTAGAAATCTTCATGAAAGAATGCAGGTAGTCTCAGGTTTTTAAAAGCACAGTTTGAGTGGTACAGTAATTTCCAGCAAAAAAATCTGTTGAACGATTTCGAATGAATGATTCAGGTTCGAAATATAATTTCAGCGTTTTTACAAATAGATGAAAGTAAGAATTGACTGAAAGTTGACCAATTTTTTCATGTCTTGCAGACTTGAAAAATAGTTGCTTGTCAAGGATCTTCCGATTTCACTTTTTGAAGGGTTGCTTCGATTGTTTCAGAGTTTCTTCAACATGCGCTTAACTTGTTGAAACCTCAGTTTGAATGGTCATTTCCAGGCAAAGAAACAAAAAGCACTGCAGTAATTTGTAGTGAATGATCATTGGCGTAAAATTAGAAGTTTGCCAATGATAATACGAATTTTTTACTATCAGTATCTTTAAAAAAAATCCCTATACAAGTTTCAAATTTCAGGGTTTCTATGGCGCAATATCTCCTGCTCTCATTGCCGTACAACGGGTGTGTGGGACGCATTCCCGAACCCCTTCGCCCATTTTCTTCTCCTTTTAATACTTGGGAGAATTCTATTTTTTTCCTCTTCATTATTATTATTATTTCTTCTGCCCCTCGGATCTTCATGAATCATGACCTTTTCTGAGTGTCGTTTCAAGTCGGGCTGCGTGACGCGGGTTTCGGTGGAAATGTATTTTTATTCCTTTTTTGTGTTCTTCTCTATATTATATGTAGGCTCTGGGTCTGATTTTCCGGGCACGAGCGATGAATTCACCGCCTCTTGACCCTGCATGGGTTGCTCTGCATACGCACTTCTGCGCGGTTCTCCTGAAAAATCCATCAACTTCTTCACGACGCGGCTGTCTTAATATGTATTGAAAAAAATAATAGTATATTTAAAAAAAAATGAAACATGGTTATGCGTGGGTTTCGGGTGCGCAAAATCGGGCACCTTTGGGTTATGCGGCAGGTTGCTGTCCGTATTTTTGTTTGTGTGACAAACTGCAATGTCGAAAGTTGAAATTTCGATTTACTTGACCGTATTTTATTCGAATATAAAACGTGGAGTTTCATTTTTCTTGAGAATTGTGGGCTTGTTTTGTTTTGAGAAATTGTCTTGTTCTGAAGTGCGCTACTGTACTGTGAACATGCACACTATTCGCGAACGTAAGACTCAATCTTTCGTTTTTTCTGCCGAAAGTTTTGAAGCAAATTCGAAAAATCACTTATGACGAAGTTTTTCGTACAGTACTTCTTCGATGCCGTATTTTTAAAATTTTCCTGTCGATGCATATTAGCAGGAAAATCAGGCTGGGTCTTGTCTTCGATGGCTTCTAACATTTTAGGCTGTATTTTAATTTTAGTTTTAAATACATTATTGCCACTAAAAAGTGCGGTCTGATAATATTTTCAAATTACTAAATAAAATAAAAACATTGACTGAATAATGCGATAACGTGATCTTTATGCAACCTTCTTCCTCCTTTCGTCGTCGAGAAAACTTTTTTGAGCTTGATTTTAATTTAAGTTAAAAAAAAGCGTGGTTTGAGACTGCGGCAGGAATTTGTATTTCGGGTTTCACCTTTTAAAGTTCGGTCATTTTTATCCCCCACAGAGAGCTTGTGGTTAACAAGGGATATGTGTCTGGAAAGGTTTTTTCCTTGTCAAAAATCTGAACGTTGAACATCAGACACAAGATTCACAATCTAGTTGTAGAAACTTCATCAAGCATGCTTTTTTTTCAAGGATTTTGGAGGGAAATTCATTGACGCTTTAGTGGAGACTTTTCTTCCGATCGATCTCAGACTTGATATTGTGTAACATTGACCATCTGTGGATTTTTCCTTTAACGAAGTGCTTAAATGCCTGCTATGTTAATATTCAGAATTTTTCTTCGTGCAGAAAGGCATCAACAATACATTCTTGAAGACTGTAGAATTTTTAAAATGAGAGTTTCTTCGTTTTCAATTCTCACTAGCTAATTTTTGAACACGAAACCGTGGTAAACTGAAATAATGAAAAGCCGAGGAAAATTCTGGAATCTACACAGATTATGTAAGAGAAATACGGTACCCAATTATTCAATTATTATGGTGTCAACGAAACTGCTCTCATTGAGTCTCTGCCAATATTCCGAATTTTTCCCGGAGCAATAAGACATCAAAAGTTCTATAGATTCAGTGTGGAATTATTTTGAAAATATTCGTTTCTAATCCATTCTCGCTGGCTACTGAATAAATTCACATTTTTCGAAGAACGACGGGAAAAAAAAATCATGGAAAGCTTCGAAATATTCTCCAGTTTTCTCGTTCCGTAAACTATAGGATGAGTATGTAATTTTCATCAACATAAATGTCCTCTCTGCCACAATTCCGAGGTTCTTGCTTGGTTGACATTCAAACGACGAGAAATCCTTGGAAAACTGGTTACTTTGTCAGGTAATGATGCTTGATTTAATTCTTCGTTAGCTGCTTTGTGAATTCGCATCCTTCTAACCGCCGAAAAAGAAACGAAAGAACTTCAAGAAGTATTTTCAAAATTTCTCGGGTTATGTAAGACTAAATTTAATTTTTTATTCATGTCCGTATTAATGTAACCAATGCCGCAAATTTATTCAGTCGTTTCAAAGAAAACAGCAATTTTCCACGTCAGTCTTATCTTCTAAATTTAATCTCTCAAATAAAGCGCAAGCAGTCTGTTTTGCTTTGAACCTAGTCATAAAAGGACAAGTTTCTGTGATTTGCTGAAACTTGTCCTTGGAAGCTTCTGTGCGAATCAGGTTTCACCCCAACTCTCACCGGAAATGGCAAGAGACCAAATGGTCCTAAAAATCCAAACCTTTAGAAACCCAAAGCTGAAAATTACAAACGGAAACTTTATATCTTAGACAAAAAAAATCTCAGTGGAAATTTCCACAACCTTGCAAACCCATTTTCCCAAAGGAGTCCTGAAAGGGACTTCACTTCTTCTCAAACCTCAGTACTGAGTGGATCAAAATGTGTACCCAGGAAATTTGGTGTTTATTAAAACCAAGCATCAAAATATATCAACTTTAGAATAGGGAGTTTTTCCACCCTGGTTGTAGCTCAACCGAATTCTTGTGTTTTATTCAAGTTCATCGGAAGGTAACATCAATCTCTCCAACCACCAAACTCCCTTAGTCTTCACTGGAATTTCAAGTGTTTGCTTTGGGGCCGTTAAAACATCGAAAATCCCTGAAAAAGTGCCAAAAATGTGTCAAATAATGGTTCCTGAGATTTCATTCCCAACTGTCTAATTTGTTAACTCCCATCCTTCTTGCGGTAAAAATAGAAAAATAAAAAAAGACAGCAGACCAACAAATATTCTCCACTTGCCTCATTCTTTTTTTCCCATCCACACAAGAGTCGGTGATTAATGATTTCTGGGCAGCCTGTGACAAAACCACCCGAAACTATTTCTGCCATAAGCGTCTCGTTTGAGAGCCACAGCCACGTAATAGAAAAAAAGAAGAATAACGCACAAAATTCTTTCTTTCTTTCTTTCTCTTGGTCTCCCACAGTAACTTGGTGTTTTCATTTCATTTTATTTTTTATCTCCTCTTGATGCTTCACATGTGTAAGTCGTGACAAATTGCAGCCCTGATAATCCACGATTTAACCCGCGCATCGCTCACGAGTTCAATGTCATTTCGCAGATTTCCCTTGATGGAAGAATAATGTGCTCCGGGCGGAATGGAAATAACCCTAAGTAGTTTTTATCTTGGGCAACTGCGGGAGAGACAAGATTGCGTGTTTTACTTTTGCATACAGAGTTGAGCGCGTCTCAGAATAGCGTGTATACGAAAGCAGAGCGCCTGTAAAAAATATTGATACTCTTTTTTGAATAAAATGTGCTACAGCTTTCCCCTAATTCAAGGAAGCCTTTTTTTGTACCACAAATTTTCACCTGAACAAATTTTCTGGTATTACAGTGTTTTGATACAGTATAGTCATTGCAAATATTGTTTTAACAAATACAGTAATACCTTGCACTGAAATCGTTTTCTTTTAGATCCCTGCCTGATCGTCACAATGTTATTTGTGTTTATTTATAATGCATTTTTCGTTATAGCAAAGCTATTTTGCTGGTCACAATGGCTTCATGGTAAAAAAAATTACTGCATATCATAAGTGAGACCCCAAGATGCGGGCAATTTAAAGGTCCAGAAGATCGCGGATTTTACTTTCCTGTAATTTGTAATTATTCCAGCGAGGAAAAATGCTCGTTTTCTTGAGTCGAATTTTTTCTGGGTCCCTCGGAAATCAACAGAGAGGTTCGTCTTTATCCACACGAATACATTTATTTTAAATTATTGCTAAATCCAAAAATTTTTTTGTTCATTCAAATGTCATGCTTTTTTGGTGCAGTCTGGTACATTAATTTTTTTCAATTGCTTTCGTTTTTTTTTTCGTGGACACGAACTGCTTTGGGACACGCTCTAATGTTCTGCCTCATCCGTGTTTCTAAACTCTGTAACATTTCAAAGAGAAAAGACCGCAAAATAAGAAGAGCTTATATATTCCTTTTGCCCCGGGAGAGAGTCACGAGCAAAGTAGCCCGAGCATAATTTCTGCTAATCATTCCACGGATACAGTTTTGCATTCCCCACGATGTTGCATAACTTGGAGAAAGAAGGGGAAAAAAATAATTCGAGAGGTGAGACCGGGCTTCTTTTGAAATGCGCGGATCGAATATGAACCAATTCCTTTTCATCGAGACCTGGAATGAGAGAAGAAAAAATAATGGCAAAAATGAATGCGAGGTAATCAGAGGTGTTTTGTGTGGAATTCCTCCCTTTGAAACCGTTTCGTTCTATAAATTGTTGATGATTCTCTCGATGAGGTAAAAATCTCAGTTTTTTTTTTTTTAGAATGAGGTGGAATGAACTCATGAAGTCTATTTTTTCTGCGATGCATCCAATCAAAATAATTGTTGGATTTTTTTTTAGGTAAGGGGAAGTTATGTGCGCTTTTAATCCTTCGTAATGCTTTTTAATCGATGGTTTGTCTGAAATTCAGCGTTAATTTTTCAGGGTTTTTGCAGGCTTTTCTCGCAATCTTCACAGATTTTTTTCGCCGAAATAGGAACATGAAGAAAATGACTTTGAATGCAGCTTTCCGATTTCTTCGAGAAAAATATGCATTTTCCCTTAAAATTCTTCCTGATTTCGTTCCCCTTTTTATGCTCCTGTCATTGGCTTCCCCCTGATTTCGAAATTTTGAAAAACTAAATGCGGCTCATTCAAGAATATATTTACGGGGAAGCATTCAATTATTCAATCATCACCGAAAGCTCTAAAGCTTTAAAAATTGCGATATTTACTATTTAGTGACAATCAATGCTTAATTTGCTCGCTATTTTTGGGTTATAAAACTTTTCATCTTAAGTTTTAAATATTGTATATTGTAGACTTCATCCGTTACTTAATTACGTGCTATACTACAGTATATATTTGAATATTCAGGCAAAAAAAAAACGGCATCAGGATTTTATTCAACAATAGTTCTTGGTGGAAAAGTGTGGCCTAGTTCTGAGTGAACGCAGCATGGCGTGATTCGAACTTTTTAAAGACTCAACCAAAAATAATGATGATTTGAAGGCCTCTTCATTTTTCTCTTGGTCAGTCTTCACGAGGAAATGTGAACCTGAAAATGGAGAATTCAGTAATTGGTAAAATAATGAGCAAAGCTGCTCACAGTTCTTCCAATCTTTAAAAAAATTCAAATTTATTTCATAACATCTTCGTTTTTTTCTATTCGCGAATAATTTCAGTTGAGCATTGATAGTTGAAACTCCCTATGAACCGAATAGCTCCCTTTTTCAAAATTTTTAAAAAAGTCTCTGCCTGTAATCAATTAAACATTTTTCTGGACTTCTTGTTACCATTGTTTTATCGACTCAGGAAAAAGAAAAGCTAAAAAAAATTTTAGATGCACTTCGAAAGAATATTTGGGCAAATCAACCCTTCTATCCGAGTTCAGCGATCCTGTCAACTCATTATGAAGAAATTCATGGTCCAAAATACAATATCACCAATTTCAATTTCCTGAAAGTTATCTTTCTTCCCCCAGCACAAATGCTTGTTTTCCTGTAATAACTCGGAACCTCCCGAACTAAATTTTTTTTCTCGTTTCTTGAAGTTCGACTGTATTCGAAAAAAAAGCTATTTTACCTGTTAAAACGTAGAATTTTTATCGCCGGTGTTCCATTATCGATATTCAGGGCATTCGCTTCTTTCAGGATCATCGCAAGTAAGGAAACGAAAAGGCAAATATTCGGCAAACGATTTGAAATGAAGAAACTCTGATGATTGTCTTCCGATGATTGTTCCTTCCTTGAAGATAGCTTATGGTCCTTGAAAAATAAAAAGTCCCTCAAGGACCCCCGGGGGATAATGTAACACCGCAATGACATTCGATCCCGTCGGTCCGAAAAATTCCCTGAAAAAAAAAAAGCCTCGGAACGCGTGGGCAGCTCCCATTATCAGCACTGGGGCAACATGTAGTCATGCAACAGTTGCATTCGCTCTTTTTCGCCCCCCGAAGGTCTTCTTTTAAAACAAAACTTCACCGGGAAATGATGAAGATGAAGGAATAAGTAAGTATAAAATGTATAATCATATTTATATGAGTATAAATAGAAACCCGAGATGATGATTGCGGTAGTGATGATGAAGGTAATGAATCTGGTCCTCTTTGCCGTAGGTGAAAATGATGAATATAGATAAGAATGAAAATCGTTTTGGGTTTCTTTTCTCGTTTTTTTTTTTGTGTGGCTATTCTGTGTTACGACTGTTGCTATTTTTAGTGTAAAATCAACCGAATTGACAAGATTTGAATCGTCTGGAATCTGTTTTTTTTTTCGCCGCAGGTGATGATAGTAAATACAGATCAGAGTGAAAATCGTAATGGGTTTGTTTTCTCGTTTTCTTGGCTATTTTGCGTTAGGACTGTAGCTATTTTTAGTGTAGAATCAGCCGAATTGACGAAATTTGAATCGTCTGGAATCTGGCTTTCTTTGCTCCAGGTGAATATGGTAAATACAGTATAGATAAGAGTGAAAATCTTTTTGGGTTTGTTTTCTCATTTTTTTCTATTCTTTGTTCGGACTGTAGCTATTTTTATTTTAAAATCTACCGGATTGACGAAATTTGAATCGTCTGGAATCTAATCTTTTTTGCCGCAGGTGATAATGGTAAATATACCGTATATAAGAGTGAAAATCGTAATGGGTCTGTTTTCTCATTTTCTTGGCTGATATTCTTTGATCAGACTGTAGCTAGTTTTAGTGTAAAATCCACCGAATTGACAGGATTTGAATCGTCTGGCTTTTATACATGGACCCCGGGAAAAGTATTCAATCGTCATCTTAATTTTCAAATTCCACTTCTTGGATACATTCTCCGTCAGCTGTTGACAACTTTCTTGACTTGTCTTTATCCAATAATTTGAGCATTTCATATTTTATGCTGATTTTGGTGCTTTTCCTACTTTACATTTCCATTTCTGATTCAATAATCAATAATTTGTTGAGATGCGATTGATTTGAGTATTTTACAATGGAATCAACCCAGAAAAAAATCCATTTGGGGTTTCATTGTAAGGTTTTAATTTTGTGTGGTAGGAATTTTACAAGCCTTACACCTGTAAAGAATTGGTAGAGTTTGCTGAAAAAGACCTTGTCAATTGATTAATCAGGCAGAGAATTAAAACACAGTACTTGGCCGGTGCGCGAACCGACCGGGGAACTATTTCCATTTTTCTCGAACATTTCCGTCGTTGAAACTATTGTTTTTCTTCTCATCACCTGTCCCATAACATGACCAGGATATTTTCTGAAACATCCCGTGCCCACGACGACCTCATCCCGCGATTGAATTCCTCGGAGCCGCCGCACGCCGGCTATTTTTCATGCACAACGGCGCCGAAATAAGCGCAGCTGAGATGATCATCACAACACTGCATGCAAACGGCATCCCATCTGGTTTCTCATTCCTAGGTATGCAAAAAAAGAAGTATGCAACCAAATCCAGTTTCTTTTCAAAAATTGAATAGAAGTATGGAACCTTGTTTATTTTGGGCGCATCTTCGACAAATTTAGTATAAATACGGTGAAGCAAAAATCGTAATCTACTGGGAGTTGGCAGAGATATTGTGGATTATTCCTAGAAAAGAGGAAAGCAATGGAAAACAGCAATCACTCAATACCAAACGAAGAAATATGAAATACAAGTAGACTCTCTCTGCAACAGTCGATTTTTGTTTGTTTGCTCCCATTGGGTTCTTTCCCTATATTATATGGGTTTTCTACAACGAAATGATCTCTATGAAACTTGGTAAGACGAAATCGGACAATATTAGTATCTGTTTGAATTCTGAGAAAAAATATTTAATATTTAAAAAAAAAATCTCTACAGATGCAGCACTGGGATTTTACCTGTTCTACTTTTAGTTTAAAAAAACACACACACACACACACTCATGAAAGGTGTTGCTATTTTCTGAAATGATCCCCATGACAGCCATGTGACTTTCAGGAGGCTGAGGTTATTTGAGACTATAGGCGAAAATAAAATAAAAATAAAACTGGGTCACGATGCGGCTGAAGTGAGTATGTGTGTGTGTGTGTGTGTGCTGTATCTTCTGCTTCACGCCTCATCTGAATAAACACCCCACGCCCAAACAATTAGCAACCCTCAAATCGGGTTTCATCACTGGCCGTCGGCGTCATCTCTTGTCCTTGTCTCGATCCTGATTCTGTTTTGGGGGACGAGACCCCGTGCGTGATCTTGAACCCCCCGCGTAACCCCAAAGGTTGCCCGAATTATTTGTCATCGAATTCCGAGAGGTTCTGCTGCTGATGGGTCCCTGCATGGATGAACGTGCATATCATCCATCCCGACTGCATTATTGTGCTTAATAAGCGTGGGCCCTGATGCAAAAAAAAAAGAAGACAGTTCTATGTATGCAATGTCGACTATATTTTCAATTTCTAAAAATACTCACGCTTCGAATTACGGATTTTTCGCTCAGCGGACTCGCAGTGGCAATGTCACAGATTTTTGCTCTGGATAATATACTGCGAGGAAAAAATTATGAATGGCGTGATTCGAACTTTTTAAAGACTCAACCAAAAATAATGATGATTTGAAGGCCTCTTCATTTTTCTCTTGGTCAGTCTTCACGAGGAAATGTGAACCTGAAAATGGAGAATTCAGTAATTGGTTTAATAATGAGCAAAGCTGCTCACAGTTCTTCCAATCTTTAAAAAAATTCAATTTTATTTCATAACATCTTCGTTTTTTTATATTTGTGAATAATTTCAGTTGAGCATTGATAGTTGAAACTCCCTATGAACCGAATAGCTCCCTTTTTCAAAATTTTTTAAAAAGTCTCTGCCTGTAATCCATTAAACATTTTTCTGGACTTCTTGTTACCATTGTTTTATCGACTGAGGAAAAAGAAAAGCTAAAAAAAATTTAGATGCACTTCGAAAGAATATTTGGGCAAATCAACCCTTCTATCCGAGTTCAGCATCCCGTCAACTCATTACGAAAAAATTCAAGGTCCAAAATACAATACTGTATCACCAATTGAAATTTTCTGAAAGTTATCTTTCTTCCCCCAGCACAAATGCTTGTTTTCCTGTAATAACTCGGAAACTCCCGAACTAAATTTTTTTTCTCGTCTCTTGAAGTTCGACTGTTTTCGAAAAAAAGCTATTTTACCTGTTGAAACGTAGAATTTTTATCGCCGGTGTTCCATTATCGATATTCAGGGCATTCGCTTCTTTCAGGATCATCGCAAGTAGGGAAACGAAAAGCAAATATTCGGAAAACGATTTGAAATGAAGAAACTCTGATGATTGTCTTCCGATGATTGTTCCTTCCTTGAAGATAGCTTATGGTCCTTGAAAAATAAAAAGTCCCTCAAGGACCCCCGGGGGATAATGTAACACCGCAATGACATTCGATCCCGTCGGTCCGAAAAATTCCCTGAAAAAAAAAAAAGCCTCGGAACGCGTGGGCAGCTCCCATTATCAGCACTGGGGCAACATGTAGTCATGCAACAGTTGCATTCGCTCTTTTTCGCCCCCCGAAGGTCTTCTTTTAAAACAAAACTTCACCGAGAAATGATGAAGATGAAGGAATAAATGTAAAATGTATAATCATAAGTGTATGTATAGAAACCCGAGATTATGATTGCGGTAGTGATGATGAAGGTAATGAATCTGGTCCTCTTTGCCGCAGGTGAAAATGATGAATATAGATAAGAATGAAAATCGTAATGGGTTTGTTTTCTCGTTTTTTTGTGGCTATTCTGTGTTAGGACTGTTGTTATTTTTATTGTAAAATCAGCCGAATTGAAAAGATTTGAAGCGTCTGGAATCTGGTTTTCTTCGCCGCAGGTGATATGGTAAATATAGATAAGAAAGAGTAAAAATCGTTCTGGGTTTGTTTTCTCGTTTTCCTGGCTATTCTGTGCTAGGACTGCTGCTATTTTTATTGTAAAATCAGCCGAATTGACGAAATTTGAATCGCCTGGAATCTAGTATTTTTTGCCACAGGTGATAATGGTAAATATAGATAAGAATGAAAATCGTAATGGGTTTGTTTTCTCGTTTTTTTTTTGTGTGGCTATTCTGTGTTAGGACTGTAGCTATTTTTGGTATAAAATCCGCCGAATTGACGAAATTTGAATCGTCGGGAATCTGGTTTTCTTTGCTGCACGTGAAAATGGTAAATACAGTATAGATAAGAGTAAAAATCATTTTGGGTTTCTTTTCTCGTTTTCTTGGCTATTCCTTGATCGGACTGTAGCTATTTTGATTGTAAAATCTACCGAATTCACAGGATTTGAATTGTCCGGCTTTTTTACATGGACCCCGGGAAAAATATTCAATCATCGTGTCAATTTTCAAATTCCACTTCTTGAATACATTCTCCGTCAGCTGTTGACAAATTTCTTGACTTGTCTTTATCCAATAATTTAAGCATTTCGTATTTTATGCCGATTTTGATGCTTTTCCTACTTTACATTTCCATTTCTGATTTAATAATCATTAATTTGTTGAGATGCGATTGATTTGAGTGTTTTACAATGGAATCAACCCAGAAAAAAATCCATTTGGGGTTTCATTACCTATAATCCGTTTTTTTTAATGAGCTCCCCATTTAAAAATCTTGATTGTGCTTTTTTTTGCTTGTAAATCGTCTTACTCACTTTTTCTCTCGTTTAAAAATTCAAATACTGTAAGCTTCTGTCCCAGGAATGTAAGTAGGTTTAACTAACATAAATTTGTATATTTCAAGACTTGGTTTTTCCCGTTTGTCCTTGGAAATTGATGCTCTTCGGCCCGCTTTTTTCTCGAACATTTCCGTCGTTGAAACTATTGTTTTTCTTCTCATCACCTGTCCCATAACATGACCAGGATATTTTCTGAAACATCCCGTGCCCACGACGACCTCATCCCGCGATTGAATTCCTCGGAGCCGCCGCACGCCGGCTATTTTTCATGCACAACGGCGCCGAAATAAGCGCAGCTGAGATGATCATCACAACACTGCATGCAAACGGCATCCCATCTGGTTTCTCATTCCTAGGTATGCAAAAAAAGAAGTATGCAACCAAATCCAGTTTCTTTTCAAAAATTGAATAGAAGTATAGAACCTTGTTTATCTTGGGCGCATCTTCGACAAATTTAATATAAATACGGTGAAGCAAAAATCGTAATCTACTGGGAGTTGGCAGAGATATTGTGGATTATTCCTAGGGAAGAGGAAAGCAATGGAGAACAGCAATCACTCAATACCAAACGAAGAAATATGAAATACAAGTAGACTCTCTCTGCAACAATAGATTTTTGTTTGTTTGGTCCCATTCGGTTCTGTCCCCATATTAAATGGGTTTTCTACAACGAAATTATCTCTATGCAACTTGGTAAGACGAAATCGGACAATGCGAGTATCTGTTTGAATTCTGAGAAAAAATATTTAATATTAAAAAAAAAAATCTCTACAGATGCAGCACTGGGATTTTATCTGTTCTACTTTTAGTTTAAAAAAAAAACACACACACACACTCGTGAAAGGTGTTGCTATTTTCTGAAATGATCCCCATGACAGCCATGTGACTTTCAGGAGGCTGAGGTTGAGACTATAAGCGAAAATAAAATAAAAATAAAACTGGGTCACGATGCGGCTGAAGTGAGTATGTGTGTGTGTGTGTGTGTGTGTGCTGTATCTTCTGCTTCACGCCTCATCTGAATAAACACCCCACGCCCAAACAATTAGCAACCCTCAAATCGGGTTTCATCACTGGCCGTCGGCGTCATCTCGTGTCCTTGTCTCGATCCTGATTCTGTTTTGGGGGACGAGACCCCGTGCGTGATCTTGAACCCCCCGCGTAACCCCAAAGGTTGCCCGAATTATTTGTCATCAAATTCCGAGAGGTTCTACTGCTGATGGGTCCCTGCATGGATGAACGTGCATATCATCCATCCTGACTGCATTATTGTGCTTAATAAGCGTGGGCCCTGATGCAAAAAAAAAAAAGAAGACAGTTCTATGTATGCAATGTCGACTATATTTTCAATTTCTAAAAATACTCACGCTTCGAATTACGGATTTTTCGCTCAGCGGACTCGCAGTGGCAATGTCACAGATTTTTGCTCTGGATAATATACTGCGAGGAAAAAATTATGATCTTGGGGGGAAAACTTGAAGATGACTTGCAAATCTTGCTGTCAGTTTAATTTTCTATTGAATTTGAACTTGTTGACATTTTTGGTTGTGTTACTTGATTTTCTCGTCTTATTAAAATGAAATACAGCTGCTAACGTGACAAAAACGAAGGTTTTTTTTTTTATTACATAATATAATGCTGTATTGTTCTGTGATTAAATGTCAAATTTTATGAACAATTTGATTTGAAAACATTTTAGAGGGTCTGGACTTTGAAAGGACTTGAAATTTCCTGTAGCTTTACATTTCTTTCTCATTATTCCTCCAGTATTCATTTAAAATTTAGGGTAGTTTTTTTTTAGTGAATTTCTTATTGAAAAAATTAAATGCTTTCCCGCAGGCCTTACTGTAATGTAAGCAATATGTTCACTTTAAAATGCTATCGAAACAAAGGTCGACACCCATTGGTTGTTTTGGCTCAGATTTTGCATTTCTGTTTCGTTCTCCGACAATTCAAAAGGAATTTATTGTTGCGAAACGAACCAAGGTTTTTTTTGCAGGTTAAGTTTGCGAAGTTTCCTTCGGAAATTATGTGACCAATATTTAAGCCAACACAAAAGTTCCTTGTGCTTCTCGAATTCCTAGAAAGGAAAGGCAATCTCATTTCTCTCTTTCGTATTTTTATGTATTTTCTAAAAAAAAAAAAAAAATTGAAGCTCTTGGGACAGAAATGGAGCCCTTCAACCTTGCCCGGAGTCGGAAGAAACACTGATCCTTTTTCCAGCCAAAAATATGCGTCTAATTTACAATGCTGCGAGCATAGAAAAAAAACAACCATTAATTAGGAGAAAAAAAAATAATTGACTCCTTGCAATTTGAAAAAAAAAAGGAAGTCTCAGCCTTCACCAGGGATCCCAGCACGAGGCTTTATTTATTTGTTGCTTCAGCGCTAATGAGCAGCATCTTCATCTTGCTTGTGATGTCATTGTTGTCATCCTTCGGGTTTTTATGGTGATGAGCGAGTGAGTGAGTGTGTTTCTTCCGCTCCGCCGTTGACCACAAATGACCCGTGATGAACAATCTCAGTCTCGACTTGCTTCACTCCTTGTGTCAGCTGTTACGTAAACTTGAAAAAAAAAAAAACCTTACCGACGAAAAGTTGTTCACACACACACATATGCAAGCTTTGTAGAAAAAAAGAGTAGAAAAAGAAACGAGTCACGAGGTAAATTTTAGTGCTGCGAAAGCAGCTTTAAAAAATGTCATATTCATGCTTAGAAAAAAACTGGACAGCGAAGAGAATTAGTCGGAGTCGTTTTTTTTGTAACCGTTGTGGTCATTTGTAGGCGACAATCTGTGCGTCATTTTGTGCGAAAAATTCTAAAAATTTAATAGCCAGAATATTCAAGGTTTTGTTTATGCAAAATGTCGTCAGTCTTATTTGTCACTCATTATTGTAGGATCGACGGACACATGCACTAATTTCTGTTTCATGAAATTGAATTTAAGCAAATCATAAATTACATTTTTGCATTTCATTAAATTAAGCATGTAAATTTTGTGAAGTAAAGTGAAGTCTTGTTATGACAAAACCATCGGGACCAAAAATGTTTTCCCATAGAAATTTCTTCACAATAGGGTATTTGAATAAGATCCTGTCTACAGTATTGTGCAATCTGTAAAAAAAATTGTCAAAAAGACGATGTATTGTCATCTTAAGATTCTTTAAACCATATTCTACTGTAATAATTTTGCTTTTATAAAACTGTATTTATGAATTTTATAAAATTCTATTTATGAATTTTATAAAATTCTATTTATGAATTTTATAAAATTCTATTTATGAATTTTCTAAAATTATATTTATGGATTCTACAGAACTTTATTTTGATTTTATACAATTTCAGTAAAGTTCTGTTTCTGAATTTTATAAAATTAAAATTATATTAATGCATTTCATGATAAATTATGTACTACAGTATCTGAGATGTACAGTATACAATTAGGCCAGTAATTTTCACATTTTTTGTTGTTGTTGAAGGAAATGTGTTCCTGTCTGGAGAAATAATTCTCATTTGCTTTCAATGCCAGGTCAATTATACAAAAGATGCTAAAGGTGATCGCGAAAATTACTGGCCTGAGAATCCCGGCGAAAGAAGAAGAGAGCTGGAACTGGAAATAACAGCGGCAATGAACTCGTTTCCACAGTCCCCTTTGTGAAGGCCGCGACCAGCAGCAGCAGGAACAAGTGGATGACAAAAATTATAAAATAGAATGCATTTTTATGCAGTAGCAAAAAAAATAAATTAAACAGTAGAGCATAAATAAGAACGAAACAAAAAGAAACTATAGTTCTAGTTGACAAGGTGATGCGGTGCGCGGATGAAGAACCGTGACAATCGTCTTGTGGTTTGACAACACCGCGGTCTCCGACACGAGATACGCACTCTGTATACCACAAGGTACACTCGATTTTATTCCCTATAGCTCCTCTTTTTTCTTCTTCTTTTCTTATGCTTGGTTCATCTGCAATCCACACTTTTTTGTTGCATTTTCCCCCCTGGTTATGTGTACAAGAGTTCTTACTAAAGTTCTCGGAATAGAAATTAAAATGGCATACAATTGAGCTGAAAAAAAATTATCCTTCAGGGAAAACATATTCTTTGGCACACACAAAAATCAGCCCTGTTTGACAAATTTTTTTTTCATGTTTTGCAAAATTCACCCTGGCGGAGTTTTTGCTCTCCACTCAAAGATGAGGCGCTCTTCCTGCAGATTTTTATTTTTTTGTAGACCAGCTTTCCCCTCAGAATTCTTGAAATCATCGTGGCATTTTTTCTTAAAGTTGCCTCCAGATATTCCAAAAGGCAATTCCGCCATTTTCATCAACAGCCGCCACTTTGAGTGGAGAGCAAATCTCTGTCAGGGTGAATTTTGCAAAACATTCAAAACAATTTGTCAAACAGGGCTGATTTTTTGTGTGTGCCAAATAATATGTTTCCCTAAAGAATACATTTTCTTCAGGTCAATTGTATGCCATTATAATTTCTATTCCGAGAACTTTTGTTTGAACCCTCGTATGTTTTTGAATCTTTTGGAGTGTTCCGGCGCTGTACAGGTGATGCTTATTATAAGAGCATGGCTGAGTCTGAAGTAGTTCAAGGGCCTCAGCAGAGCGAACTGAGTTTTCTGGCTCTTGGATGTCGTCTTCCTCGTGTGGGTGTTGTTCCATCATCATCATCATCATCATCGCTATTATTATGAGCAATTGAAAAAAAGCGATGTTTTATTTGGCTCGGTGGGATATCAACATTGATTCTACTGTAGTAAATTTTAAATACTCCCCGAGACCTACTGTGGAGATGAAGGAATTGCAATCAATCGGCCGTGTTGTCTCTTGGGCTTATTATATACAGGCTCAGTGTTGAAACGCAGCAGGGGATAAATTTGAGTTGTATGAAATTGCTTTCATAAACAATTTCTTCCGACTACGGTTTTCTCATCTTTATATATACACTTTTTTATTTATTTGATGACGCCGCAAAAATTTTTTTTGGCAAGAGAATACGAGTTTCTCCCTTGAGAAAAATGAAGGTTTGATTTTTATAGAATTTAGTACTTCTTCGTTCAATATTTTGGAATTATTCATGAAACTGAAATCTCTATTAGCCTCATCAACAGAGGCTAAGCAAAATCAGATTTGATATGAGCAAGATTAATCAAATTGTATGTATAAATTGTGAAGAAAATGGCCAAGAAAATTTAGAAAAAGAGGTATATACCGCAGTATTTGGCACAGAATTTGAACTGTGATGTTTGATTTTCGTTTGCAGGCTGATCGTTCGTCATTTTATGTTGGAGACTTTTTTTTACGACGAATCGATGCTCCTAATGAACTTTATTTCAAGTTCCGACAGTAAAGCCATAAATGTATTTGTCTTAAAATAAAATAAATATTTAATTGCAAAGAAAGCTTTCTTGAGGTTCCCAGAGCTTTGCTGAGAAATGAATCTATGATATTCCAATAAAAAAGAAGACATATTGTTTTATGAGATTGTTCCAAAGGCTTGTGAGCAGTATTTCTTCGCTTCTAAAGATTTTCTTTTAAAATATGTGTGTACACCTGCCAAACTGATTCATGATTGTTCAGATTGAACTAACTTTTTTGTATCCAGGTGCGGTTAGATGATAGTTCATTATTTTACATAATTTACTACAAGGTCTCAATGCAACTGAGTGTCGAAAATTGAGCTAATCCAGGGATGTCTAAAAATCGTCAAATGCTTCAACTTGATTTATTTTTCATAAATAAAATAAAATCGAGTCTCGCAGCATTTTTTTCATTTTTTGGACGAACATATTCTCGAAAACAGGAAAATGTTTGTTAAATTTTTCACTGAAATAGTGACAACCTTTTTTGTACAAACCTATTGCCAACATTTAAATGTTTGCAACAAAAACTTCTGGGTTCTCCTGCTTTAAATTCGGAACTTCTTTCAAACCCGGGAAAAGTTTTTGCTTATAATTTTAATGATGTGGTTTATCTGCTCTGCATATTTTTTTTAACTTCTACAGACCAGCGAATTTCATGTTACGCGTATTATGTCAGCAACACTATTTGTTTTCTCAATTTCATATGAGAATTTTTCGTTTCAAAGGAGGAGCATCTTTGATTATCGAGTGGAATACTTCTAGCGGAACTAGTTCAATTTTCTACATGCCAGTTGAGCTCAAATTGAGTTTCTGCAATCAAGACTTCCGAATTATTTGGTATGCTCGCATTTGAAATTTTCTTAAACCGGAGAACGTCTATATGTCTTATTTTTTTTGTGAACTGATTCCAACTTTCAACGGAACTCGTTTTTCTATACGACTTATTCTCGAGATCAATTTCTACGCACGCAATCAAGAATTTTAATTTTCTCCGTGTCACAATCGGACAGTATTTCAAGGTATTGAAACATCTTTCCTTTCACCGACTGGAAAACACGAGGGCTGTTTCATAAGTTTTGAGACTTTTTGACAGAGATCCAACGGAGTTTCAAAAAAATGCAAAAGAAAATGTTTACTCGGATGGCCCCATCATTTGGTAACACTTCAGCACTGTTCAACTTACTCTCTGCCAATTTTAATGATTTTTTCTTCATGCAATAAGTTCAATTATCAATACAGTGCCAAAAATCAATTTCTGTTAATTTTTTAGACGCCCTGTCATTTTGGCTGTTCCCAACAGTGAAGAACAATCTGAAAGAGTTTGATCTTGAGGACAGGTGTGACGGAAAATCTGCTCACAAAAGGTGAGTCACAAGATTGCTGCAATTTCAGAAGATTGCTAAAAGATTGAAAGTTGCTAGGAAGTCAGCTCTTGAGTGATTCAAGTGGCTCGGATATTGAAATCAATAGAATGATAGCAAGTTGCTGAGTAGTTATTAATTTGATGTAAGACTCAACACAGAACTTATATATGAAAGATGAAATAATAACACAAATTTATCAGCCAGGTTGCAACCATGACCTGATGTCCTAGTTTAAAGTTGTTGTATTGTGCTGTTGACAAATAGACAAGCAAGTTTTGAGTCTTGTTTGAAATTTGAAAGTTTTAGCACATGTTATCCAGGAAATACTTGGGTTTGTTTCCAAGACCTCTTTTTAAATTGCACCTTACTTCAAGGAAGCAAACAAGGTTTTCTCCTTGCAGCTGTTCCCCTTGTTTTGAAATCTCTCTTCACACGTCACCCCAGGTTAAAACAGCGTGACGTGCTTTTGTCCTCTTTAACTAATAAAACTCCCCCTCACTCTTGACAGTGACGAATGTTATCCGCGCACATATCTGCGCTGCCACACCTCTGAAATACAAATTTCAGAGGTATATACAATATAACGGATTTGCATATATATAATATTGCTGTGTACCATGTTTGCGGATATTTTGCCTCATGAGGTCCGCGCCCCTCATGAATATTATGCGGAATACTTTGTTGTTGATCCGCATTCCTTGTTGTTGACCTGTATACCTGAAAAGTATATATATTGCTGAGGAACAATATTTTCCTCAGATTTAATCCTGTGTTGACCGCGGTTACTTCTCAGAGAACCTTGTGTACGTTTAACAAGATTCTCTTAAGACTTGTCTGTTTTTGTTATATTTGTCTTGAACAAATTTGGTTGTGAATAAAATATATCTTTTAAATATATTTGATCTGGAATTGTTTATTTAATATCAGACAACACACAAGCAATTCAGAATCACACATCAAATTTGTGATGACAAGTCTCTCTGGAGATCTGCTTGGTTCAGCACTAAAGCGCAGAGTATTGATAAAGAAAAGATTCAGAAACAAAAAATCAATTCTTCAGATTAAGCTTGGTGCAAGGTTGAATTTGACAATTATATTAGAAAGGCAACATCCTTGTCCTTGGGGAGCCTGGGAACCAAACCTGAGTTTGGTACTCAGGCTCACCAATTGAGAGATGTATGGTTTTATTTTCAGGAGATTATTGCTGATTCAGCAAAGGCAATGTTCTGATATTAGAATTATTTTTAACTTGACAACTTTTTCCTGACAACAGAGACTGTCTCATTTTTGCTGTCAATGAAGAACAGCTCAATCAACTAAAGGGACTTGATTTTTGTCACTGTTTTAATAATTGAACTTTTTGCATGAAAGAAAAAATCATTGAAATTGGCCAAGATTAAGTGCACTGAAGTTTTATCAAATGATGGGGCTATATGATATTAAAAATTTTTCTTTGGAATTTTTGAAACACTGTTGGATCTATGTCAAAAAAAGTCTCAAAACTTATGAAGCAACCCTCGTAGGTCTAGCAAATTTATTATTATCATTTATTTTTATATATTTTTTTTATACAAATCAGTCTAGATAATTTCCAATGCACGCAATCAAATTTTTCCCCCGTCCTTGGGCACCATCTTCGCCAAACTTTGATTTGTTTTCGGCCACCACCTCCTCTTCTTGTCCCAATCATACTCACACTTGCCATCGCGTATAGTCATCATCATCAGTACAGTACTCAGATCCCAGGGGGGACCAACAACAAAAAATTGCACTCCGTCTCGGCAATGGACTGAACCGAGGTGATGATCATGATCAGAGACAACCTTTCGAGGCTCGGACGATTTCCCTGGATCAAGGCGTTTGAACTTCTTCCCATCCGCTGCCTAGACAGACGTCAGAGACCCGTCACTCTGTTCGGCCTTTTCGTTCTTGTTCCACTTTGTCAAATAAGTGTTGGCTGTGTATATAGAACTCCCCCCTCCTCCCCTTTCCTAGAAAGAAGAGGAGAAAATGGCAAAAAAAAAGAATAGAAATAATAACACGGGCTGCTTCCAGTATTTGCCACCTTGCGGCTTCTGTCGAGTACTGAAACCCAAATGCGTATGTATACACGCAACTGCTGCTGCTGCTATGGTGACTGCGACTTGGTAATTTCGTCCAACGTCATTTCAAATTCTCTGAACTGAAACGTTATAGTTGGCTTCACTGACGAAGAAGAAAAAAAACTGGGAATATGCCCCCTCCCAAAAAAAAACGAAGCAAAGGAATTCTAAATTTTTCAATTTTTTTTTTTACTTGTATGATGAGTGTTTGGGTGAATTTGGGTGGGGAGGGGAGGGGATTTGGATGTGGGAACACTGTTTGATTATTGTGAATGCTGAAAAGCAGAAATAAAGTTTATCAATCAATCAATCGAAGTGTGAAAATTGAAAAGGAAGCGCAAAAACTCTGGGAAAATTTTTTGTTGGTTTTATTCCCATCAATGTTGCATGCAACTGCTGGTACAAAAACTTGCTGAAATTTTTATTTTTATGATTTTCTGACATTCCACATGAAAAATTTCTTCGACAATTTTGAAAAATAAAAATGTTCAGACAACTTCAAAATATTTATACTGGAAATCAAGGGGAGGACATTTGTTTTTTTCTGTCACTAACGGGGTTCGTGGAAGTGGGACAAAAGTCTGCAGTCTTCTGCCATTGTAATTTTTATTTTCCTTTTCACATTTCATAAATGTTCCTAAATCATGAGAAAACTTTTAAATATTATTGAGTGATAAGTATGTTGAGGTATTACCTGACTGATTGCTTGCAGATGATTTATATAGACGCGTGAAATTAGTGCAGTACAATAATTTTAAGCATTATAAGAAAGCTTATGATGACCTTAATTGTTGAAATTCTCAAAATTTACTTTCTGGTTATACAAAAACGGCTGAAAATTTAGAATGATTACATCATGGAGAAAAAGCTGAATTGACTTTCATTTGGGGCTTTTTTGAGCCATAACTCATTTGTCAAAAGACATGTTGAGAATTTATGTTTACAAATCGGTCTGATTTTTCCTGTGTTTAATCCTTCATGTCAAAAGGGAGGACAATATTGAAAAAGCTGTAAACATCAATTTCACATCAATGAAACAATACAGGTGATACCTTGCATTTCAACCCTAATCTATTTCCAAATTAGGGTCAAATTGCATAGCAGGAAAATTGCGAGACACTTTGTTCAATTCAAAAATATCAGTACAAAAATGGAAAATTGGCCAAAGTAGGTCAAATTGTGGGGCAGGGGTCAAATTGCAAGTCAACCTCCCTGAAAATTCAACTGTCAAATTTCACGATGGTCAAATTGCAAGGTACCACCTGTAACTGAAGTGAAACCCATTCTGATATTTTCCATGTAATGTTTAGATTTTTTTTTAATTATGTTGAAACACGGCTCCCCCCCCCCCCTTTTATGTTTCAGAAGAGTTAGAAATTACAAGCAGCTGGAAACATAAAATGCTTTCAATAAAAAGATAACCTTATTGACTTCCATTCTGCGCTTTTCCATCTTGAAAACTCATTTTTTATAGAATACATTCAGAATCGATGTTCAAACGGTGGTCTACTTTTTTTCTTTGGCCGACCCTTTATATCAGGAGGGGTAAAAATTAGGTGTTGCAATACTGAGCTGTACTGAGATAGCTTTCGTGTCTGTGGAGATTTACGGAAGATGTACTGACTACCAAGGCAGCACCGAGATGAGAAAATCTTGGAAATTGAGACGTTTAACCATTTTGCAAAATAAATGCTATAAATCATCCTTGGACTTATTGGTTCACTTTCTTCTCGCGTGGGGGATCTCACAGAGAACAACGACGTGAGCCAAATTTTAAATCGATCCATTAACCCTTGGCAGGCTGCGAAAAATTGCGATTGTAATTATTTTCCGAAGTCTGACGTGCCAAGAAAAAAAAAAGTACAGTACCGAGAAAGATGAAAAAGAAGGGGTTGTAGAAGCGTTGTCTCATGGAATGAGGTTGGATCAATGTAATGACGTACCAGTGCGTACGTGTGAGCAAATGTGAGGGACCTCAATTATGAAAGGCGGGGAGAAATATTAAAAAATAAATAAAATAAAATAATTGAAATTGCTGTGAAGTGAAAATTTTCTCGTCGTAATTTGAAGTGTACGGCTTCATCAATATTCAATTCGTCCGCCGAAGTTCGGTATCAACCTTGTGAGGGGGATTTGTTCAGCCTTCATCTTGTGAGGGTTTGACGTAAAGTTTTGACGCATTTTCAAAAAGTGTCCTTCGTACGATTCTATAACTTCAAAAAATTCTTCGTATTAATTAATTACAAATATACAGTATATTCAAAGCGGAAGAATGCAAGATTAATTTGACACTCTTCTTCATCACCTCTCAAAAGAGGTGAACTCGAAATTAATTTATTTTAATCACGAAAGTTAATGACTTCACTCGGCGCGTTTCATGTTTGTTTGTGTGCTCGGAATTCGATTTCGAAAGTTTTCATCACAGCATTAATTATAATTCCCTGGACGTGATTGGAAGCTTTAAATCCAGCACTGGACAATTTTTTAGATGCGCCTTTTTGGAAATAGTTTTTTAAATATAGGACTAGATATGAAAAAAAGATATTTTCAGAACATCCCTTCTATCTTCCATCTATATTAAATTAAAATGCCTGAAGAAATAAACTCTGGTTCTGAAGAATCTAATAAACCTCAATCAGTTGTGATGTGACGAATGATCTAAAAATTTGGTCAAAATCGAAATTCTGTTGAATTGTATTCTCAAAATACCTGTAATGCTATTTTTAGTTGATAAAATGGCACGAGCGTCTTTTTGGAGGATTGGATAAATAGATTGGAAATCTAGCCGTTTAAGTACACGCGTAGAATACGGCCCCACGAACTAAAAGATAGTTTTTTCCAAGTGTGTTATGTCATAAGGAAATAAAAGAAGCTAGGAGAAAAAAAAGAACAGTAATTTTAGAAAAAAGGCATTTTCAGTTGAAAAATTGTGATGAAATCCTGTCCCTGAGTAAGAAGCGCAACCCATTTTTTGTAACTCTAAATCCACAACACAGTACTGTATTTCAAAAATATGAACTCCCGAATTCCAATGTGGACACGAATTGAACAAGAATTTGACTAATTGTCAATTGTTTTCATTAAATCAAGTTTTCTGTCAAACTTTGTCGAAAAAGTTCCTATTTTTCTTGTTTCATTTGAGAAATAACAAAAGGTGCGCGTGGTACTCGAGTAAATACGATATTATTGCGTTGGGATGACGAGAGGGTGAATATACTGTATATTACCGATCGAGGTGCCATCGGGAACTTCAGGGAAAGTCCATGGGTGCAACATTTGCTGTGGCAGCATCAGGAGCGTGGCACCCCAAATCATGCAAATGAGCCGCGCGGGAAACATCACCTGAGGGGGGAGGATGATGAGGATGATGGCACCAGAGCTCGCAGCAGCATCATCAGACCCCATATCGGGTCAGACACGAAGACTTGACCCTACCCCCCCCCCCCCCCNTTTATCTAACCTTTAGATCGGCAAATTCATGTGCGCATCTTATGCCGGGGTGCTTGATTTTCTATCAAAAAAGGTTCACACAATACAGTATTCCTTTATTTTCTTCGATCCTCTTTTTTTTCTTGTCGAATTTTAGAAAAAAGGCGTTTTCAGTTGAAAAATTGTGATGAAATCCTGTCCCTGAGTAAGAAGCGCAACCCATTTTTTGTAACTCTAAATCCACAACACAGTACTGTATTTAAAAAATATGAACTCCCGAGTTCCAATTTGGACATGAATTGAACAAGAATTTGACTAATTGTCAATTGTTTTCATTAAATCAAGTTTTCTGTCAAACTTTGTCGAAAAAGTTCCTATTTTTCTTGTCGAATTTGAGAAAGAAAAAAAAAGTTGCGCGTGGTACTCGAGTAAATACGATATTATTGTTGGGATGACGAGGGTGAATATACTGTATATGTGGCTAGCTCCACGGTAGCCCTTGAAGTCCCTTTCAGGTACCCACGTTGTAAACGACACCGTCGTAGTCCTCGCACCGTGGGGTTTAGTACGTTTACTCGGCGCGCCCTTTGTAGTGGACTCCCCCCAGGATGATGAGGATGATGGCACCAGAGCTCGCAGCAGCATCATCAGACCCCATATCGGGTCAGACACGAAGACTTGACCCTACCCCCCCCCCCCCTCTGAGCCTCAGCTCCTTTTCCACCAACAAAGGATGATATGTACTCAATGCCGGCGTACAATGTACCCACCACGGACTGCATGGGTGATGTGGGGCATCCATGTGCTGTAAGGTGTGTGTGTGTGTGTGCTCCCTACTGGTCTATGTATTTTTTTATAATTGCTCCTGGCTGTTTGGTGGCTGATGAAATGGTTGCTGGTAATCTTCGTCGAGTTTATTCACCGACGAAAGACACGTGGAAGAGTAAAACGTGGAACTAGGTCTTTTTTTAGATCATATACTTCGATGATATTGGAACCAGACACAGGCGGTAAAACAGTGGTGGGGGCTTTCCCCCATCTCTCCATTGCTCAAACCAAATGTAGAGACTGATGTGAGAGTTCCCATTTTAACCCTTGGGTGGCAAAATTGTACTGTTTTTGCAAAATTTTGCTGCACTTCAGAGAGGAGAAGCAAAAAAAAGACAACAGGGGGTTTATGGAAAAGTTGGGAAAAATCTCAATGTTTTTTCCCTGGGCACAGAAAAATTTTGCTGGAAAATAGAAAAAAAATGCTCAGCTTTTCTAGGATTAATCCCAATTTTGCCTCAGCCCACCTGAAAGGGTTTTCCTGACCTTTGAAAAAACTTAAAATGCCGGAGGATGCAAAAATAATCCAACTTGGTCCTGCAATGGGAAAGAACCACTGTCCAAGGGTTAAGTTTTAAAAGGTTTAAACCTTTTTTGTACCCGCTCTATGACAGTGTTCCCCCGCCTATGGGATTTGAACTGGTGCTGGCCTTTGGAATTTTTTTTTTGCCAGTCTGCAGGAAATTTTCTCAAGCATAATAAATTTATCAAAATTATGAATGAAGGATGTTACAGTATCTTTATCTGAAGTTTTTGCAGGACAAGTACAGTTTAAATTATCTCATGGAAAATAAACGTTGGCTTTTCTCCTAATAATACTTCAGATAAATGTTCACCCAATGAAACAAATGATTTTAATTTTTCATTCTGAGAATTTTTTTCAAGCCCACTCTTCTAATTTTTTTGAAGGCATTCCTCTTCAGCTGCATCATTGATTTTTAACTTAAATTTTGTAAAAAAAAAAAGCAGAAACTTCTAAATACCTGTCATAAAGTCTTTCAAGCAAAACTTTGATGAAACTGTCCCAGTGAGCAGATTTTTTTTTTTTTTAAATTTGCCAGTCCAAAAACAAAATTATGGAAATTTGTCAGTCTGTGGGCCCAAAAAGATTGGGACCTACTTGGTATAGTCCATGATGTTGTGAGCTTCTGGGATTTTTTTCCGATTTAAAAATGGACAAGTTTTCAATTTTGTATAAATTTGATTGCCTTCAGTGTGGCATGAATTATGAGTTTTCGGGTCTAGAAAATAATGTAGATGGAAGATCTGTCTCTTGAAAAAGTTTCACCTCTCAATATGTGAAAGATCTGAGCACTTTTGGAGAAGATCGCCAAAGAGTTTGCCTACCAAAGGCAACCGAATCAACGTTGCCTCATGGACACTTGTAATTGCTCTCAAATGCTCAAGAACTCTTCTTCTTCTTCTTCTTCCCACTCACCCTCATCATAATTATCACGGACATCATTTTCTGCCTTCCTCTTCATTCATCTTATTTCGCTTGGACCAACGAAGTTCAAAAACAGCTCCTGGATTTTTCCTCCTTTCATCCCTGGCTTCTTCCAACGAGCGGAAATTGCTCAAGGTCTCCTTCTCGACTCATAACAAATGATCAAATTTTGGAAAGGAAAGCATTTTTCAAACTTTTTTTTTTTTGCGTGGATCGTGAAAAGTGTATGTATGCCCTTATTGTCTTATTGCGAAATACACGAGTGCGAATACAATTGCGGTGACGTTATTTTTGCTCCCGAGCTTTGATTTTTTTTTCAAAACAATGTCAGATCTTTTAAAAAGCAACTTTTCCAGTTTTTAAAAATTTGATGTTATTGCACAATCGATGAATTTTCACGTAGAAAATGCTCGTTTTTTAGATGATTCAAGCTTGTGCGCAAATTTGAATAATTAATCTTTTATTCAACTCATTCAAAATCGGAGGGTGCTTCGAAAGATTGATTTGAACTAGGTACAGAAAGTTATCGATGTAAATTTAAAATGCAACGAAGCATCTGGCAATTGAAGAAAATTCATAGTATTTCCTTTTACGACGATCTTTTTTTGCCAAAAAAAAATTAAAATGAGCTGCTATTTTTTGCTTTTTTGAAATTGAATGCCTCACATTCGCACATTCAATACCCTTGATGCACTTATTTGCAGATTGTGAAACAAATTGCAGCCGATCATAAATTCGAAAACACCTATTTATATTTTATGGAAGGGCGAAAACTAAATGTTTTCCTTTTGTAAAAAGTGGATGATACTGTTCCAAAATTTATCACCATAAAATTATTCTCTGAAAACATTATTTGAAGCATTGTTTGCTGTCATGTGCTGCCTACCTTGGGTTAGAATTATACTCATTCTTATAATTCTAAGGAAAGCATAAGAATGGTGGAATTCAATTTTTTTTTCAATGCTCAAGTTGGTTATTTTTTGCAGAAGGATTGTTTGAACGTGCGTATTTTTTGACACTGCGCACAACATGTTTCTTTTCGTTCAAAATGTTCCATTGTGTATTTCTTACACAGTATCACAAGTTTATATCCTGATCGAAGGGATTATTCTGTCTTAGTTAATCCATTAATGCTTGCTGACCCTGAAAAGGGCCGTTTTTTAGTAATTGAACTGAAATGCCTTTGAAAACCCTTTTTCAGAGAGGTCTATTATTATTTAAAAAACTCGCCGCGGTTTTAACAGGTCCTGTACTTCTTTTTGATAACAAGAATAAAACGTTAGCGAAAGAGCTCCTCCACTTCTACTTCTTCGTAGTCCAAAGTCAGCTATAAAGTTGAATGACCGTGGAATTGATCCTCGAGTACACTTGTTGTGAACACTATAGTCATTGTTCTCGATCAACGTTAAAAAAATCAGAGCTCTTCTTGGTTCTAAGGAGAGGAATTTAAATTGCATGACTACTAACACTTTCAAGAAGACAACTGTCATAAGACTACTAGTCACTAAGTTTTAAAATGAACAAAAAAATTCCTGCCAGATGCAGCCTGAAGGATGAGATGGATTTGTCGGAATTTATAAATTGTATTTCCTGTCTTTGGAAGAAGCGAGTGCACTGAAGAAAAATTGGATGCTTACAGCGAGGTCCTAAATGTACTAGAAACAATCAAAGATGAATTTAGTTGGAACTTCCGGTATGAGGATTTTTTAAGGGAAAAAATTCCAAGCATCATCTCTGCTGTGAAATTACTGTATTTACTATATTTATTTTTCAAAATTCTTCTAGAAGTTCGTTGTAGCGAGATTCTCCATATACTGTTATGTTACTAGTGTACGGTACAGTACTGCATATTATTTATTTTGATGCTCATTTTCTACGCAAAAATTTGCGTCATTTTTTCTGTTTTTATTTTTTAGGAACATAGAAGCAGCTCAAATAAGTGGCTGCTTTCTGTGCACCTTCTCATTTTGCACCTTGATCCAGAAAAAAATCTAGTATATGAAGCTACTATAACCTTGGTCTGTGTCCGCCATTTTGTCACCACCCCCACCCCCCTTTTCCCCATCTCTCCATGGCTCAAACCAAATGTAGAGACTGATGTGAGAGTTCCCATTTTAACCCTTGGGTGGCAAAATTGTACTATTTTTGCAAAATTTTGCTGCACTTCAGAGAGGAGAAGCAAAAAAAAGACAACAGGGGGTTTATGGAAAAGTTAGGAAAAATCTCAATGTTTTTTCCCTGGGCACAGAAAAATTTTGCTGGAAAATAGAAAAAAATGCTCAGCTTTTCTAGGATTGATCCCAACTTTGCATCAGCCCACCTGGAAGGGTTTTCCTGACCTTTGAAAAAATTTTAAATGCCGGAGGATGCAAAAATAATCCAACTTGGTCCTGCAATGGGAAAGAACCACTGTCCAAGGGTTAAGTTTTAAAAGGTTTAAACCTTTTTTGTACCCGCTCTATGACAGTGTTCCCCAGCCTATGGGATTTGAACTGGTGCTGGCCTTTGGAATTTTTTTTGCCAGTCTGCAGGAAATTTTCTCAAGCATAATAAATTTATCAAAATTATCAATGAAGGATGTTACAGTATCTTTATCTGAAGTTTTTGCAGGACAAGTGCAGTTTAAATTATCTCATGGAAAATAAAAGTTGGCTTTTCTCCTAATAATACTTCAGATAAATGTTCACCCAATGAAACAAATGATTTTAATTTTTCATTCTGAGGAATTTTTTATTCAAGCCCACCTTTCTAATTTTTTGAAGGCATTCCTCTTCAGCTGCATCATTGATTTTTAACTTAAATTTAAAAAAAAGAAAAAAAAGAAGCAGAAACTTCTAAATACCTGTTATAAAGTCTTTTAAGCAAAACTTTGATGAAACTGTCCCAGCAGTGCGCAGAATTTTTCTTGGAAAGTCCAAAAACAAAATTAGGGAAATTTGTCAGTCTGTGGGCCCAAAAAGATTGGGACCTACTTGGTATAGTCCATGATGTTGTGAGGTTCTGGGATTTTTTTTTTTCGATTTAAAAATGGACAAGTTTTCAATTTTGTATAAATTTGATTGCCTTCAGTGTGGCATGAATTATGAGTTTTCGGGTCTAGAAAATAATGTAGATGGACGATCTGTCTCTTGAAAAAGTTTCACCTCTCAATATGTGAAAGATCTGAGCACTTTTGGAGAAGATCGCCAAAGAGTTTGCCTACCAAAGGCAACCGAATCAACATTGCCTCATGGACACTTATAATTGCTCTCAAATGCTCGAAAACTCTTCTTCTTCTTCTTCCCACTCACCCTCATCATAATTATCACGGACATCATTTTCTGCCTTCCTCTTCATTCATCTTATTTCGCTTGGACCAACGAAGTTCAAAAACAGCTCCTGGATTTTTCCTCCTTTCATCCCTGGCTTCTTCCAACGAGCGGAAATTGCTCAAGGTCTCCTTCTCGAGCTTCTTCTTCTCGACTCATAACAAATGATCAAATTTTGGAAAGGAAAGCATTTTTCAACCTGAATTTTTTTTGCGTGGATCGTGAATAAGTGTCTGTATGCCCTTATTGTCTTATTGCGAAATACACGAGTGCGAATACAATTGCGGTGACGTTATTTTTTCTCCCGAGCTTAGATATTTTTTTTTTCAAAAACAATGTCAGACCTTTTAAAAAATAACTTTTCCCGTTTTGAAAAATTTTTTGTTATAGTAAATCGATGCATTTTCACATAGAAAATGCTCATTTTTTTGATGATTCCAGCTTGTGCGCAAATTTGAATAATTGATCTATTACTAAACCCATTAAAAATCAGAGGATGAGTCGAAAGATTGATTTGAACTAGGTACAGAAAGTTATCGATTTAAATTTAAAATGCAAGGAAGCATCTGGCAATTGAAGAAAATTCATAGTACTGTACAGTATTTCCTTTTACGATGATCTTTTTGTGCCAAAAAAAAATTAAATGAGCTTCTATTTTTGCCTTTTTGAAATTGAATGCCTCACATTCGCACGTTCAATGCCAAATTGATGCACTTATTTGCAGATCGTGAAACAAATGGCAGCCGATCATAAATTCGAAAACCCCTATTTATATTTTATGGAAGGGCAAAAACGAAATATTTTCATTTTGCAAAAAGTGGATGATACTGTACCAAAATATCTCACCATAAAATTATTCTCTGAAAGCATTATTTGAAGCATTGTTCGCTGTCATGTGCTGCCTGCCTTGGGTTAGAGTTGTTCTCATTCTTCTAAGGAAATCATAAGAATGCTGGGATTCAATTTTTTTGCAATGCTCAAGCTGGTCATTTTTTGCAGAAGGATTGTTCGAATTTTTGACACTGCGTACAAAATGTTTCGTTTCGTTCAAAATGTTCCATGGTGTATTTCTTACACAGTATCACAAGTTTCTATCCTGATCGAAGGGATTATTCTGTCTTAGTTAATCCATTAATGCTTGCTGACCCTGAAAATGGCCGTTTTTTAGTAATTAAACTGAAATGCCTTTGAAAACCCATTTTCAGGGAGGTCGATTATTATTTTTTGAGCGGCGCCAAAATTGTCCAGGACATGAAGAAAAACTATTGTTCTTATTTTGCAATCGCTTTCTCGAGGAGGTGAAGATGAAGAAGCATCAGGTTTCAGTCGATATTTCAACTTACTGGCTGGAATTGATCCTCGAGTACACTTGTTGTGAACACTATAGTCATTGTTCTCGATCATGCAATTTTTTTAGTCTCGAGAAGAACCAAGATTCCTCTCCTTAAATTTAACGTACTGATGATTGTGANTGCAATTTTTTTAGTCTCGAGAAGAACCAAGATTCCTCTCCTTAAATTTAACGTACTGATGATTGTGAAAGTTCTTCTGTTGACAGTATTCTGATGATCAGTGATTCAAAATTTTACTTGTTTTTTTCCCTGCCAGATGCAGCCTGAAAGATGAGATGGATTTGTCGGAATTTATAAATTGTATATCCTGTCTTTGGAAGAAGCGAGTATTCTGAAGAAAAATTGGATGCTTACAGCGAGGTCCTAAATGTACTAGAAACAATCAAAGATGAATTTAGTTGGAACTTCCGGTATGAGGATTTTTTAAGGGAAAAAAATCCAAGCATCATCTCTGCTGTGAAAGTACTGTATTTACTATATTTATTTTTCAAAATGCTTCTAGAAGTTCGCACATCGCTCTAAGAGGTATATGACAATACAATGATCACATGCCATGTCATGACGTATAATAAATAAAACTACGAGTAAAAGATGCGTTTTTAAACGCAGTAAAAAAGACAAAAATAAAAAATCCTTGCGTGTTCAAAAAAGTGCGTTCCAAAAGTTCATTTCGAATCATTTTTGAAAAAGTGGAGTATTTAGTTATCGATGGGAGTCTGAGGATTCGATGGCTTTCTCCCTTGCCGAACTCATTTTCCATCTTTCGCTGATTTAAAATTGCATTTCTAATTTTTTTCAGAGCCTACGTAAAAGACGTGATGGAGTTGTCAAAGTTTATTAAATTTATTTCCTGTCTTTGATGGAAGCAAATTTTCTGAACAAATATTTACTGCTCACATTGGGGTCTAAATTTTTCTAAAAAAAATCAGATAATGCTAGAAATAGCTTTTGATTTGAAGATTGTCTGCGGGACATTTTTTTTATATATTTCGTCTGGTGTGATTTAATGTACAGTATATACGGTATTTTTTCTGCATACTTCGATAGAAGTTTGTCTTAACGAGATTTCCCTTTTGTTTCTAGTTTCAAATTTATAAATTGCAAGTATTCGAAAATGATCCAGGGGTTTTTGGTGGTTCGAAGAAATATAATTCGGCCTGACGGAAAATTGAAACACTTCTTTTTTTTAATTTGGTTACTGTGATTTCGGATCTCAGTTTTTAAACGTGGGAAATTTTGTGTGCTGAATGCAATGGAGGAGATTTAGAGCGTTATGCGATCAGTTTGAAAAACTTATAAATTTTGGTGGCATTCAAAATTATTTCACAAACAATGATGCATATTATTTATTCTGATGCAAACTTTCTGAGCCAAAACTCACGTCACTGTACTGCTGTTTTACATAATGGGCAATCGTGTTCGAAAAAAGTACGTTTCGAAGGCACCCTATTTCAAATCATTTTCGAAAAGGTATTTGTGTAGTGATGGGCAGTCCGAAGGTTCGATTGCATGTCCTTTGTTGGACTCATTTCCCAACATTCCTGTCCAACAGAAGTTCTATTGTTTTTCAAGAAAACACGCTAACAAAAACTTACGCTCGGTCTTATTCTTCCCGTCGAATTTAACCGCCCAGCTCGCACGCAGACGACAACGAACGCCACCCAAGAGGAGTACTAACGCCTTTCCTATATTTTTCCTGGATGCGTGACTATTATTCACCTGACATGGTTCACATTAGTTTTTCAGATGAAGAAAATATCCTCTCTTTTTTTGCATTGAAAAATTGCTGCAAATATCCTCTCTTTTTTTCTCTTTCTGTGCGCCGTATTGATGCGTCAGACTTTTTGATTGACGAACGAACAGATTGGAGGAATAATGCTCAGAGAAAATTGAATTCAAGAAATGAAATATTCAGAAGGCTGCGGATTTCGTCGGGAGAAATGGAAAAAATTTAAAATATTTGAAAATGATACAGGGGTTTTTTGGTGGTTCGAAGAAATTTATTTCTGCCTGACGAAAAATTGAAACACTTCTCCTTTTTTTTCAATTTGGTTATTGCGATTTCGGATCTCACTTTATAAGCGTGGGAAATTTCGTGTGTGTTTACGTTACCTCCTTTACATCTCGCAATAGATACTTTATAAGTCTTCCGACGCTTAAAGCAGCCCTCTTTAGATTTTTTAAATTTTATAAGCTTTTACTAGGTCCCAAAAACCACCAAGCTTCTTTTATAATTCTGTCTGACGGAAAATTGAAACACTTCTCCCTTTTTTACAATTTGATTATTGCGATTTCGGATCTCAGTTTTTAAACGTGAGAAATTTTGTGTGTTAAATGCAATGGAGGAAATGTAGAGCGTTATCTGATCAGTTTGAAAAACTTATAAATGTTGGTTGCATCCAAAATTATTTCACAAAGCACAACAAAATTGTTTCGCATATTATGGAATTTTCCGGGCAAAAAAAAAAAAACGTTAATTACAGCTACCGCTTGAGAATGAATTTTGGAATTTAATCAAGTCAAGGCGAACGTGAATGAGAAAAAGAAGGTTAAAATTATTGCCTTTTCATAGTCCGAGAACTTCTTGCATTTCAAAAGTTGAGGGAATAATACCGCATTCCCAGGATTACTT